>JAQQSO010007381.1:0-10664 GCA_028658305.1 Pachyuromys duprasi | reverse complement strand
GCCTGGAGTCTTCTTTTTCATCTATTCCAATTCGTCTTAGGTTTTGTCTTTTCATGGCATCCTTGATTTCTTGGATGTTTTGTGCTTTGGACTTTTCCAATTTTATTTTTTCCTTGAGTGAGGAATTCATTTCAGCCAGCGTATCTTCAGCTCCCGAGATTCTCTCTTTCATGTCTTGTATTCTATTGTTGATGCTCACCTTTGTGGTTCCTGATCATTTTTCTAAGTTCTCCAGTTCCAGGATCTTCTCTGTTTGTGTCTTCTTTATAGATTCTAATTCTGTTTTCCTGCTTTGTATCATTTCCTTCATCTGATTGACTGTGTCTCCTATTTTGGTTGTTTCCTCAATGTCTATCTTTAATTGTTCCTGTATGTGGGCAGTTAAGTCCTTCTTAATTTTCTTGTGGGCCTTGTTCATTTCTTCTTTTTGTGCCTCCTTTTGTTCTTCTAATATCTGCATAATTATAGCTGTAATATAATTTTCCTGTGTCTCCGCTGCATTAAAATCTCTATTGCTTTTGGGTGTTTCTGGTGGGGCCATGGTGTCCTGATTTTTGTTGGGTGAGTTCTTATGCCGATTTCTGGGCATTTGTTTATATATAATCAAGGAGCTTTTTGTGCTTCAATGCTGAACTTCAGACTGGAACTGCCCAGTGCAGCCTGTGGTATCTGGGTGAAACTCAGTCTGTCCGGGGTACCATGTGCCCCAGCCCAAAGTGGCAGCCACTTGCACAGAGGGTTGTGCGCCTGCGCAGTGCAGCCCGGGGTATCTGGGTGAAACTCAGTCTGTCCGGAGTACCGTGTGCCCCTGACCAAAATGGTGGCTTAGGTGCCCAGCCTGGCTGTGCGCAGCCTGTCTCCCTCCGGAGTTTTTCCTGGGAGTATCTGGGTGTCCCTTGGACTTTTCCACTTGATTTCCCCACCATAGGAATTCCGCTCACCTGGCAGTCACAAACGCTGGTGTTTTAGGTCCGAGATCTCATTCTCCCGGTCACTGTGCCTACACTACTATCCTGCTCTTCAGACACAGTGTCTTCCTGGGGCAGCCATCTTGGATCCTCAACGATAATATATTTTTTAACCTACCAGATTGCAGAGACTAACATCTCAGCGATATAGAATAGTGACAAGGATATACTTGGTGAATATATATTGTATATGTCTTGTTATGAGAAAAGATTAGCATAACTGTTTGGAGATCATTTTGACAATAGAAGGACACCTAGGAATGTTTTAGTCATAGGTGACAAGAAACTTGACTAGGAGTGACTTGAACTAATGTCTTGTTTTTCCCACACATCAAAAAAACATGCAACTGTTACTTTATTTCAGTAAGTCAGTGATAATCAGCAACAGCTTGTCTGTGATTTCATTTGGCTGCTTCTCATGCACATTACACAATAAGCCCCATTGTCTGTTTTGATTCAAGGCATTTCATCTCCATCAAAAGCAGAAAAAATTAGAAAGAGTGAAAAGCTATGCAAGCTTTGAGAACAAAAGGCTTTCTAGACATTTTCCCCAAATACTTCCATTTGTGTTTCGAAAGCTAGATGAATGTCTTACCAACATGTGAGTTGCAAGGGAGAAGGGAAAGCAAATGTGTGTTTTATGATGACTGCGTTAATGAAAGGTGGCAAAGGATTAGCAGATTGAGGTTGGCTTTGTAATATCCAATTAAAAAGTAGTGCTTTCCAGTGTATAAAAGTTATTTTCACATGTTTGATATCGCACTCCTATCTTCATAGATGGTCCATTCAGATGAATTTCTAAGAACACTACTCAGAGTGGTTGAGATACTTTTTCTGGTCTTTCGAGATTTCACTACGTTCCAAACTTGAAGGCAATAGCTCACATTTAATCTAAGGTCTATCACTTCCTCCCCAACATATATACCCCTCAACATAGCTTGAAACTGACACTGTTCCTCAGACTCTTTTGATGTGGAAGAGGTTTCCCTTCTATTGAGGGAAGAAGCTCAGAAACGCCTGCTTGTAATGATGTCATGACAGTCAGACTACATGAGGCTTACCTAGGAAGCCCATGAATATTCCAGTTCTTGTAGAAATAGAAAGGGTGTTAGTAATTTGTAACAGGACTTGGAGGCTTGCATGTGGCAATGAAGAGAGTCATAATGAAGACATTTATGCTTCAGGATATCTACAACCTGTAAAGTGGCCGACTATAATAAGACTGCAGTTTCCTCTTTATATGCTTCATGCATTAAGTGAGCCCTTCACTGCCGATTGATACTATGTAGTCATATGCCTTCAGTGAACACTTTCATAATGTGGCCAGCCTTATTGAAATATATTAACATGTCCTTTATACATGAGATTTAAAATTTAAAGTCTATCAAGATTCATATGAATTATTCATAATTGTACCAATTACATGACAAATTGTAATATTTAGAAATATGAAGCAAAATAAAATGTTATTACTAAAATTAATTTTTCAGTATTTCTTTTGCCTTTTCAATGTGGTTACCAGACAAGTTAAAAATCACTCGAGGGGTTAGCATCTGTGGTTCACAGTGATGCATGTACATTAAGTGGTACTGAGCTAAGCTAAAGCTTTTTCTCTTTTCTTTGCTTTCTTATTTCATAACTCAGAAAGAGATGATCCTGTGAAAAGTTCTCAACCATGTTCAGAAACAGCCTGTTTACAAGAAGCGTGACTTGCTATATGCTCTCTGGCCAATAATTAGAATCCTGCTGTGGGAGGAGAAGTCGAGAGTTTTCCAGCTGTGCCTATGTCTGTGTGGGTAATTCTAATTTGGGAGTGATGTTTTAGACAGTACTACTCACACAGCTCTGAGGTATTGCTGCAAACATGCTTCTGTTGATAAGAGTATTAATGTTGTTGCTTGTTTTCATGGTCATAGCTAGTATTTATTTTTCTTTTTTATTTATTTTACATCCCAAGGGTACTCCCTCCCTCCTCTCCTCCAGGTCCTCTCCCTTCTCTTCCCACCCCTTCCCCTCTTCCTTTGCCCCAAAACAAAAAGAGCCCCTCCTCCCCCTGTATGAACCTTCTCCAGCACACCAGGTCACATCAGGACTGAGCATATCTTGATCCCCTGATGCCAGGCAAGACATCTCTGCCTGGGGTAGGGGAGAAGTTATCCAAAAGCAGGCAATAGAGTCCATGTTAGAAACAGCCCCCTTCCCCACTCCACTTGCCAGGCAACCCATAATAATAATAAGCAGCCCATATGCTGCATGTGTGCAGGGGCCTAGGTCCAGATCATGCATGCTCCTTAGTTGATGTTGCAGTTTCTGAAAGCCTCCATGGGACTCGGTTAGTTGATCCTCTTGGTCTTCTTGTGAGGTTCTTGTCTGCTCCACGTCCTTCCATCTTTCCCCAATACTTCCACAGGACCCCTGGAGTTCTGATCCATGCTTGGCTGCAAGTCCCAGCATCTGTCCCTGATTTGTTGCTGGCTGGAGCCTCCCAGACAACAGGCAAGTTAGGTTCCTGTCTGCAAGGGTAGCGGAGTGTCATTATTAGTGCCAGGAGGGTGGGGCTCCCTACCATGGGGTGGGTCTCAGGTTGGGCCAATAATTGGTTGGACTTTCCCCCAATCATTGCTCACTTGTTATCTCTGCACTTCTTGTAGTCTGGGTAATTTTTGGATCACAGGTTAGGTGGCTGTGTTGTTGTTCCCCTAGTTCTATTAGTCCTACCTGCCTAGAAGGTGGTCACTTCAGTCTTCATGTCCCTCCCTGTTAGGAGTCTCAGTTAGAGTCACACACATGTCCACCCAGGAGCCTACGCTGTTGCAGGCTTCCAGCTTGACAAAGAGCTACTCCAAAGAGGAAACTGCCCCCCTCAGTTTCCCCTCTTGTTCCTAGCCCTCTTATCCCACCCCCATGAGTATTAATGTTTAAAACCCATTTCTAACTTTTGGACTCATATCTACCTTAGATTTATTTAGTTTTCAACAGGGAAACACTTTCTTATTAGCACCTTTTAGATCCTACCAGTGGTCACTGAGAAGAAATAGCAGAGGAGCCATTGGTACTTTCAACAACCAGTTGTTGAGATCAGTGTGTCACAGGTACAGGAGTTTTCTGTCAGCTTATTGATTTCCACTAACGATGACTCAGTTTGCCCTGATTCAGGCTAATGTCAATCAAAAGGATAGATTTTAAGGTAATAGCACTCCAACTATATATGGTCATGCAGTGAGCTGCTGTGGAGGTTCTCTAGAGCTGGAAGATGGGAACTAATCATGTGAGAAGTCCTAGGCAGCAAGCCCAAGAGGGTATAAGTCTCTCATGGGACTGTGTAAAATCATAGAGTTCTTCAGAGTTCTTCTGATCTACCCTGTGGTATTGGTGGCTTGATGGTTGGATTACAAGAGTGTAGACCATGTAGTGTAGAAGATGGCTTTTCTTCTCCAGATCTTCTCCCATAGCCTTTCAAAGAAAGAGATATTTAAAAGTAGAGTGTGACAGGATGGACATTAGAATTAGAAGACAAGGAATAGGACAGGAGCCTTCCACAGAGGACCTCTGAAAAACTACCCGCCAGGGTATCGAAGGAGATACTGAGAGTCATAGCCAAACTTTGGGCAGAGTGCTGGAAACCCTATGGAAGAAGAGGGAGATAGAAAGACCTGAAGAGGACAAGGAGAACAACAGAGCCTAAAATCCTGGTCCCAAAGGGGTCCTGCAGAGACTGATACTCCAAACAAGGACCGTACATGGAGAAGACCTAGACCCCCTGTTTAGAGAAAGCCCATAGGCTGCTCAGCTTCCAAGTGGGTTCTCTAATAAGGGGTACAGGGACTTCCTCTGACATGAACTCAGTGGCTGGCTCTTTGATCACCTCTCCCTGGGGTAGAGGGTGCAGCCTTGCCAGGCCACAGAGGAAGATGATGCAGTCAGCCTTAATGAGAACTGATAGGCTAATGTCAGATAGAAGGGGAGGAGGTCCTCCCCTATCAGGAGACAAGGGAAAGGGCATAGGGGAAGAAAAGGGAGGGTGGGTGGGGCTGGGAGAAAATGAGGGAAGGGTCTGCAGCAGGGATACAAAGTGAATAAATTGTAATAAAAAGAGTAGAGAGTGAGAAAGGAATTCAAAAAGAGTTGAGCTTAATGGTCCAGGCTGTGGTCTAACACTTGGAGCAAGCTGAGGTAAGAAGAATAGGAGGTAACAAGACAACTCAGGTTGAAAAATGAAATCTTGTCTCCAAAACCAAAAATTATTATAAAAGAAAAAAAAGAGTAAAAGATAAGCAATTACCTCATTTCTTACATTTCTAGGTCGTGATTCCAAGCCTTGAGTTGACTGTAAAATTAAACATTTATTTCAACTTTGTGAAATATTATAATACCTGAAAGTAAGTCATGACACTGAATGAACTGAGACAGCTAATGGATTTGCTTGAGGTATCTTCAAGGAGCAGGAATGGGAGGAAATTTAGAGAAATAATTATTAAATATTAGCACTCAAAGAAAATTCTCATAGGATTTGTTAAAAGTTAGGATTCCTGGTTCAATATGTCTGGAGGAGTGAATCTAGGCTCTGAGGATATTCATTTCCAAGTTTCTAGTTCATATTTATGTTAATGTTGGTTATCTAGAAACAGTTATTTGCAAACCATGGTTTAGGGCAATGATGAGACTATCTGTTTGTGTCACTAATCCATGTTAGCAGACAAAGTAACATGTATTATAAATGCTAAATACAGGGCTGGAGAGATGGCTCAGCTGTTTAAGGCTAGGCTCACAACCATAAATGCTAAGTACAGCTTCACGTGTGGCATGAATGATCCCCTATAAAACAATATTTGTTAATAATTGTTTAGCATATATAATTAATTTATAGTAGTCTTGGTAAGAAGCCAGATATCAGCGAGGATGAGGAGGCATTTTGAGTCTGAAGTTTATATTCTTCTAAATATTTTATTAAATAGATTCATCAAAAGATATGATCTAGTTTTAAGGTGCTATTTTTTTGCATACACTAGACCATCCAAACAAAGATGTTCTTCCATTTTTCTTTGAAAATTATCTGCTTCCCCAGAGATGTAAGCATGTTATCTCCTTTTTGAATCATGCTGCAAGTTTATTCATCATTCAGTAGCTTCAATATTTTGAGTTGAGTCTTCTTACTATTTGAAGTCTCATTCATGAATTATTCAAACATTAATGTAAGATAAACCTTTAATGTAAAAGAATATGTTATATCCTTTTATATATTATATGACTGGTTATTTGTAAGAAGAGAAGGTCAGGTCATGAAAATACATATACAAAGCTGAAAAACCAGGTGAGAACATCTGGTGGCTATCTCCAAGACAGCAAAAGAAACTAAATCTATTAACGCTGTGACCCTGGATTCATATGTGTAACACATATGAGTATTTTCTTTTCTACTGTTTTGTTGCAGTATCTCGAACAAAACAATTTGTTCACAGTTTTTTATTCATTCACTTTGAGAGCACTTAGCATATTTTACTTCAATTATTTTATGTGTCTTGTTAGCTACTATATTGTAATTTTTCTTGTTGTGTCAGCTTTTATGGTGACAAAACATTGCCACAATGTTAATGGATTTAGACAACAATAATATAATTTTATTTTATTTTTTTTATAGACCAGAAGTCTGGTACTGCTCTGTATGAGCGTAAATGAACACATTGGCACATTTCTGGAGGCTCTGGGGTGGGGGTGGGGGTGAAATCTACTGACTTGTATGGTCAGATGTTGGCAGAAGTCAGTTCTTTGTGGGACCAAAGCCTTTTTTTTCTTTTCTGGTTCTCAATTTGTTACAAAGAGTTAGGATCAGTACCCTAATAAGCCAGTCACATTTCCATGATATGCCAATTAAAAGAACTGAACTAGTGCTTAAAAACAGAAAAAGGAGATTGATTTATTGCGGCCACTATGGAAAAAGAAACAATGAGATCCAATTACACCACTGTCTCCTCCCCAGGTCCATCTTCAGAGTCCGAGCATGAAGGTAATATTTAAGTAGAGGGTGTGAAATATGCATAATTAAACAGTCCTGGTCAAGACATACTCTAATCCATCATCATAGTCTTAGTCTCTTTTTTTTCTGCGAAGAAGGTGGTCTGACACATTGTTGGCATTGTGGAAAATCCTTTTTCCTTTCCAAGAAACTCTGTCCAATTGCCTCTGTCTGGTTGTGGGCTTGCACTTTTTAGCTCTCCCAGGATGATATACCTGGGGAAATTATTATTTGTTTGGTAAGGTGCATTGTTTCAACCATCTAGATGGCTTGAGGGAGGGACATAGATTTCACTTAAAAAATACCCCCTTTCCTTCTAGGCAGTCCACTCCCAGGCTTCAGGGTGGGCTCTGTTTTTTAGATGTTTTTAGTGTCTCAGAAGTTACAGAGCAGTGTATCTTTCTGTTGTACTTCTCTAGGTTTCTATAATTTTGTTTCCCTCAAACTGAAACAAAATATTCTCTGCATTCGAGATTAAACAGGACACTGTAAAAGTGTAATCTTCCCACTCAAGGTTATGATGTTGGTTAATCTGCCATGTAAATAAACATACACGTATAGGCTAGGGAGATGAGGGCAAGGGGACTCCTATATTTAAGAACAGATTTTATTCTTTGTAAATTTTTAATATTTGACAGGGCTTGAAAAGTAGATTCTTAACCATTTTTTTAAAAAAGCAAATATATACAAGGGTGAAAAGCAGGAGAAAAAAAAGAGGCTGGAGAAATTGTTTAACTGTTAAGGTCACTTCTGACTCTTTCGCAGGACCTGGGTTTGGTTTCCATGGCAGGCAGATTTGATACCCTCCCTCTTCTGGACTCTGAAGGCATCTGTATTTACATACATCCCCACTCTGTCTCATTCTCTCTCTCTCTAAAAAATATGAAGAGAGAAATCATCAGAAACAGATTAAGAATGGAGGGAGAAAAAGAGTAAGGAGAAAATGGAGAGGAAGGAACCACTATACCTGTCAGGAAACTCACATTGTCAGACAGAGAACTCCATACTTAATCCAGATCATTAAAGGCGGCTATCTGTTTGAGGAGACACATAATGGAATTTAAGAAGTGCTTCAAATAGATTTGAGTCATAATGCTTATGAATTTAGCTATTATCAACTCACCAATGACTAATCTGGAGAAGTAATTTCAATAAGTTTCAGTCAATTGTTTTTTTTTTTTAAACATGATTGGAAATGAAACAATTTAACCAATTTTCTTTGGATAGATTATAGAACCTACGATCTTTCATAGATTTTTAAAGTACTAGAGAGAAATGTTATTTAAAACAATTTAATACTTTCTGAAATTTAAAATGCCTGAAAATCTTGAGATGAGTAATATTATAATTTTTATATATCTTTCAGCATGTCACCAACTAGAGAGAATATGCTGCTAAATGAAACTATATTTTTAGGGGTGAAAATGGGTATTCCACAAATGTCATTTGATGGTCAAAATACTGAAGTCATTACCAGAGAGAGTTACAATATCAGCAAAAAACTTCAGGAGGCGTATAGAATTCCTTACATATCACCTCCAGAGCACACTGTTGAGAACATCAACTATTTTATCCATCTTGGTTGGGTTTTATGGGGACATCCTTGAATAAAATGCAAAGAACTTATTCAGCATCAAGTAATTACCAAAGTGGGATGGTTCAGAGAACATTTGAGACAAAGATAATGTCCTTGATAAAAACATTATGAGGCTGCTTGGCAAGCTAGGAGTTATAATCATAAACTTGTTTTCTTCATAGTTTTGCACTTTCCTGGACTAACTAAATGCTCAGGGTTGTTGTAAGTGCACAGGTTTTCTGTCAATTGTTTCCATGGCTGATATTCTAAAAAGCTCTAATATAGCCTTATAGCTATGTATTTTGTTGGTAAGTTTTTTATTCCCTTCTAAATTTGAGTAGAAAAGTGTTAGGTTCTTCAGGTTAATATTCCAATTTCAAACACACTATATAAGTGCACCTGGAGTGCTTTGCTACTATGGTAACCCACAATTCAGAAGTGCGTAGATAGTATTTATCTTGCTCTACATCTCACTGTGGGTGCAAGAATGTGCTCCCTAGAGCCTTCTAACAATAAAGGCTGAGGGGTTGGGCCACAGATAATAGGAGAGCTGTAGGTAGGTGGATGTCTGGCTTGAATTCCTTCAGTTTCACCCGTTCTACAAGTTGACTTATGACTGACTCGCTGCATTTTGTTAATTCCACAAAGATAAATTTCAATTTTCTATGATAATTGAGTTCAAAGCAGGAAAAAAATAAATCTACTGGTAATCAAAACACTAATTTAATTATGTTTCAACTTCCATTTCAGCAATATTTATTTAACAAATTGACTGCAAAGAAATTAAATGAATCTCTCTCTCTTGCTCACTCTTTCTCTTTCTCTCTCTGATAAAAATGCCAAAATATATTAGAAGAGTGCTTCTAGTTTTGTGGATAATTTCCCAGATACAGTAATCAATGTCTGAAATGCCTCAATTGAGAACATATAAAATTTCTATATCAAAAATATGTACCACCAAGCATTTTGTTGTAATTTTTCTGAGCAAAATCGTTGTTCTTTGTGTTACACATTTTGCTACTGTTCATTTAGGATAGGTCTGTGGGATGGGTGTGTGAATAAGCAGCTGATGGTGATTAAGACACAGTGTGACGGGTATTATGATTCTTGATGGCCTGGCACTGATAGCACTTCTCTGCTCTTGAATTTTTATTTGGATGACATATTCTTGATATTTCCCTATTATCAAATAAAAAGAGAAGTGCAATTTTACTTTATGATGTTTTGGTGATTTCATGTATCACATACTTCTTTGATCTAATACTAATAATCTGGTTTCTTTTCTGAGTTGAGTGGCTGGCATTGACTTCACTTTTTCTAATTTTGTATTTGATGGTAATGATGCTGTATTAGTCAAGGTTCTCTGGAGGAACAGGACTACAGAATTTATATTCTTATATACATATAATATATGTATGTAATATAAAAGGGGGATTAATTAGAATGGCTCACTGGCTGTGGTCCCACTTGTCCAACAGTGGCTGTATACCAATAGAAATCCCCAAACCCAATAGTTGTTTATCCCACAAGGCTGGAGATCTTCATTGGTCTTTAGTATACACCAAAACATGGGGTCTAATGTCAACAAATAAATGGACTTGTGTTAACAAAAGCAAGCAAGCAAATAGAGCAAGCTTCCTTCTTCCATGCTCTTTATGTAGGCTGCCAGCAGAAGGTGTGGTCCATATGAAGGTGGATCTTCCTTCCTCAAAAGATCTGGACTAGAAATAGACATCTTACTTCAAATGATTTAATTAAAAAAAAAAAGTCCAGGGGCTCGATCCAAGATGGCTGCCACGAGAGGACACTGTGTCTGAGGACTAGGTCAGCAGAAGCAATGCAGCGACTAGGAGACTGAACTCTGGGACCTAAAACACCAGCATTTGTGATTGTCAGTTGAGCGGAACTCCCACGGTGAGAAAATCAAGTGGGAAAACCCTAGGGACACCCAGTTATTCCCTGGAAAAATCTCCAGGTGACCGGAGGTGCACAGCTCTGATCAGAGCTAGAAGCTGCACAGGGCGCCAGAAGCCGCCATACTAAACTGGACCACATAGTCTCTGGGGCAGACTGAGGATGACCCGGGCACCGTTTTGTCTGACCTGCA
>JAQQSO010007380.1:0-10664 GCA_028658305.1 Pachyuromys duprasi | reverse complement strand
CCTGGAGTCTTCTTTTTCATCTATTCCTATTATTCTTAGGTTTTGTCTTTTCATGGCATCCTTGATTTCTTGAATGTTTTGTGTTTGGAACTGTTCTGATTTTAGTTTGTCTTTGAGTGAGGAAACAGTTTCAGCAAGTGTATCTTCAGCTCCCAAGATTCTCTCTTCCATCTCTTGTATTCTATTGGTGATGCTTACCTTTGTGGTTCCTGATCTTTTCTCTAAGTTCTCCAGTTCCAGGTTTTTCTCTGTTTGGGTTTTCTTTATAGATTCTAATTCTGTTTTCATGCTTTGCACCATTTCCTTCATCTGATTGAAGGTGGCTCCTATTTCTGTTTTCGTTTCCTCTCTATATGTCTTTAATTGTTCCTCTACATGGGCCATTATATTCTTTTGAATTTCTTTGAGAGCTCCGTTTGTTTCCTCTTTTTGTTCCTGAATTAACTGGATAATCATAGCTTTAAAATCATTTTCCTGAATTTCTGGTGAATTAAAATATCCATTAGTTTTCGGTGATTCTAGTGGTGCCATGGTGACCTGTTTTATGTTGAGTGAGTTCTTAGGGCGACCTTTCATCATTGCTTATATATACTCTTCTCTGGTTGGGGTATCTCTGATGCTGCTTTTCTGCTGGCTGCGGCATCTCCCCCCTGTTTTTTGTGCTGCAGGCCTTGCTATGTCTGCTGCTGCTTCGTTCCATCTGTTGGGAGGAAGTGCCCGGGAATTGATTCCCCAGATGTCCATGGAGATGACCGCAGTTGACCTGTGTCCTATTGGACTCAGATCAGGTTTTGTGCCCCTTCTCCCCGGGCTCCTTGTATGGTTGTTTTGGGTTCCCCAGTCCGTTGATTCACCAATTCAGGGACTGGGAAACCCAGAGTCTGGTGCTCTGGGTTGCCCAGATCTGTCTGTGATGCGTAGCTGGTGCTCCAGCAGGTCTCTCGACTGACCGCGAGCGCCTGCCGATCTAGGGGACCTTTTCCAGGAAGATCCTGGGTGCCCTAACTCAGTCCCTGTTTGCTTCCTTCTCTGTGGGGTTTTCTCCTGACCGGGCAGCCCAGGGTCTGATGCTCTGGGACACACAGTACTTTTGTAATGGAGAATTGGGCACACAGCAGGTCTCCATGCTCTGGGGTGGAGGCTAGTTCAGACCTAGGTCAGTCCTGTCTCCTTCCTTCCCAGTGGGTTTTTCTGGCAACTGGGACTCCAAAAAAAACAGTGTTTTTTGTGCTCACCATTCAGCCTGGGAAGGTGATCAGGACGCGCAGGCCTCTAATTCTGGTCTGGTGACTGGCTGACCTGTTGAGTCCAGAATCTTGATCTGTCAAAATTTTGCTAATTTTTAAGTCCAATCTCCAGGTTACTTCTCGATTCCCTGTATCTTCTCAGGATTTTAGTGTCATTAAATGTGTTACCTGCATGCATGTGTGTGTAACTAATACCCTATGTCTAGAAATACACATTATTTGTCATGGTATTTTCACTTTCATGTTGTGAAAGTGGATATGTGTGTGTATATGTATGTACGTCTGTGTGTGTGTGTGAGAGAGAGAGAGTGTGTGTGTGTATGGTCCATTAACCTAGAGATTTCATGGCTTTGAACATTAGTACCTGGTTTGTGAGTCTATTTGTCACACTATAACTGGTTGAGACCCCTTCCCTTTATTCACTACACGTAAATGTTAACAGTCAGGTGGTATAACAGAAGAGCAGCTTTCATGTTTACAGAACAGAACATTAGTGACAAACAAGAAGAGGAAACATCCTGTTAGCCATCTGCTTGGAGCCATCACAAAACT
The DNA here is from genome assembly GCA_028658305.1 of Pachyuromys duprasi. Classification (NCBI taxonomy): domain Eukaryota; kingdom Metazoa; phylum Chordata; class Mammalia; order Rodentia; family Muridae; genus Pachyuromys; species Pachyuromys duprasi. Next base: position 8,865 of record JAQQSO010007380.1, on the reverse strand, counting down.
GACCCAGGCTAGGCATTGACTTTTAATGCTGACTCTTCTATATTTTATTAGTCACCTCATTCTATTTTAAAGGCTAATGTATTCTGTATTAAAAGTAAGAATTGGGGATAACTAGAAAGAGTTGAATGTGAACATAATGGAATAGGACTTGATAAGTTCTCTTTATGCAAATGTTGCAGAACTGGAGTTATCCCAGATATCTATCAGTGTCTTTTATTCTCAAAGAAACTGCCACTGAGTGTGTTGCTAAATATGTGCATGAGGAAGGCTGAAAAGACCAATGTGACCAGCTGTCCTTTCTGCAGTGCATTTGAATGAAGGCTGTTCTTTCCTTAGCAGCTGTAGATACTGTTTGCTGAGATTAGTGCTATTTTTGGCTTAGCCTTTTTCGAAAAGAAAAAAAAAAGCAAAAAGTTATTCCCTCTCTGATAGTCCCATGTCCTGCTTCTCTCTGTCCACCTTGCCTAGGCTTGAGACTGTAAAGCAGCCAATATTCCCGTGTTTTTTCTTCACCTCACTGCAGTGGCTGCTTATGTAACCAGCTTCACATCTGGTTTAGTAAAGAAGTCACAAACCATGTCTCAATGACATCAGCTCCACGGCTACATCCCAAAGCTTCATTTTCTTATTCCCATATTTATTCTTGGATATTGGCTCCTGAGTAGCGCGAGCTAAGTTTCCACAGAAATATCCATGTGAAGTATGAGGTAATCTGTGTCTTTAGGCCACACACTTATGGGTCCTGATGTCCTGTCAGCATTCCTACTTTCCAAAGCTGGGCTCGTTTGGACTGGCTGCCCTGACATAGACATGGCAACAACCTTTCCCTTCATGAAGCAGAGTACAGTCACCAGTGATGAAAATTTGCTGTGTGTGGGTGGATCAGTAACAGCTGTTCTCCTTTGGCTTGCTCCCCGTGTCATTGTGCTGACAGAATAATAGAGAACTGTTCCTATGCCATGCTACAGTTTCCAGACACTTAGACCTCTGACCCCGAGTTACTGATATAAAAGAAGACCCCCCACTTTTACACTCCGGAGCCTTTATGGCCCCCAGGGTACTCTGTTTGTGACTGACACCTCTGTAGCTAGGCATCCCAAATGTTCCCACTGGTACTTCTTCACACGGTTTCAATGTTCTTCCATGTCCCAAGGATTCCCTAGGAGAAAACAAAGACTATCTGCTGTTTTTTTTTTTATAAATATTGCTCAATGAAAAGGATTCTAATACATTAATATAATCCATAAATACTGACCATGGTATAACAGAAGGACATAATAGACCCCAAATTAAGTCCAGGAGTTCTTCTAGTGAGATGTGATGTGGCTGTGAAATCAGGGTTCAAGATTAGGTTCTGTCCTCTGTGAACTTATGATCTTTACAAGCGATTCATTTTTAGTCTTCAGTTAAATAACAGTTTCAGGAAAATCATATCAGCATCATAGGATTGCTATAAGAAAGAAATTTTTATAATGGGTATAAATTAGTTAGGTATATATAATTAAGATTTGGGAGGTATTAATAAATAAACAATTCTGCAAGCAGCTGATGAAAATTTCCAGAGTCTCCACATGTTCAGCATTTAGAATATTCAACTGATCATGAACTTTCCATACATAGGAAATTAACAAATATGTTAATGTGTTTGACCTATATTTTATGATCTACGTTTCCCCTTCCTGGCTATAACCATGAAAATGTTTTCTTTGAAATGTGTATCTTTCCTAAGAACTTAAGCATCAAGAAGAAAAGAATGCATTTGGAAGTCTTTCTCTACCCATTGTTTTCAACTTTTAGCAGAAAACTATCTTTGAGCACCAATTTTTGTCCACAGTGGTTATACTAAAATATTACTATGCAGAAAGCTATATATTTTAATCATATTTTGGTGAGAGCTTACAAATGCCCTTAAATATGCCAGAGGCTACAATTTTCTTCATGTGTTTTTCTTCATGTGTCAAGTCAATGAATTGCATGCCAGCCTCTGTTCTTAGAACAGTGCTAGAAAAGCATATTTCTTATATTTTATGAACACAAATCAACTAGACTATCACAGTCACTTAGGCCAAGGAAAACAACCGCTCATGCTTATTAAATGCTAGAACTATGATGAAAAATTAATGAAGAACAAACAGATTCTATATAACTGAGATGAATAGAGAGAGAGTAATTTTTGAGACTGGTGAGGGTTTATATTTATAGACAGTTACAACTTAGTAGAGCCATATGAAGTAACTGCAAACAAATGTAGCTCTAAGAGCTGAAGGTCACAAAGCAAGTTATTTTTGACCAACTCACTTGAGCTTTCCGGTATACCATTTAAGTCATATAAGCCACTCTCTGGTAGTAGATGCAGACACTTAGAGTATCAAATATTTAAACAGAAAACTGGAAGCCATGCTAACGAAGTCACCTTACTTGGTACTTACAATATAAAGCATGTAGGCCATGGACAACTTGTCATCTAAAAACAACTCTAGTCATAAACCTCTGAGAAAGAGAAGAGACGAAGAGAAATTGGGGAAGGGGGAAGGAAGTGAGAAATGTAAGGAGGAAAGGAAAAACCCAAATTCTCATGCCTGGCTGTGTTTTCTGGTCATAGCATCAAGACCTACATCTTTGGTTGTTGCCCATATTCTTTGACAGCATCTCAATGCTAGAATATGCACAGCTTAGAAAGCAGGAATGGTCTGGTGTGATCACATCTAGATACTTTGATGTGCTCTGCTTAGCTGTAGTTTGGGTTGTGTTTAAACAAGATGAAGCGTCCCCTTTAGAGCTTTGAGGGCTGCCCTCATACTCCACACCACTAATTAACTTTCTCAAAGGATCAGAGTGATTCCTGCTCTGTGTGGTGAGGACAGTGCTATTTTCCTCTCAGATCCAGGGCAGCATAAGAATAGAAACAGCTTGCCCTTATGTAGGCATGACTATGCACTATTTTAAATTATTGCATCCACTTGAATGTGTTTTCCCTTTGATTTGTGGCCACTGTTTTTTTTAAATAATTTTTATTGTTTTTTATATTAATCACAGGTTATTTACTTTGTATCCCAGCTGTAGCCCCCTCCGTCATTTCCTCCCAGCCCACCCTCCCTCATCTCCTCCCTAACCCTTTCCAAGTCCACCTTCCCTTCCATCCGACCCTACCCTAGCTAATCAAGTATCTTCAGGACTGGTTGCAATGTCCTCCTCTGTGGCCTAGCAAGGCTGTTCCTCCTTCCGGGGAGGTGGGTAGTGGTGGTGGTAAAGGAGCCAGTCATTGAGTTCATGTAAGAAATAGTTCCTGTTCCTCTTACTAGGGAAACCCACTTGGATACTGAGCTACCATGGGCTACATCTGAGCAGAGGTTCTAGGTTATATCCATACATGGTCCTTGGTTGGAGAAAGAGTCTCATAGAGGGCCCCTGTGCCCTGATATATTTTGTCGTTGTGGAGCTCCTGTCCTCTCCCGTTCATATTAACTCCCCCTTCTTTCTTATGATTCCCTGCACTCTGCTGAAGGTTTGGTTTTGAGTCTTTGTATCTGCTTTGATGTGGCCACTGTTTGTTTGTCTGGATTTTTAAGTAGGAATGTCCAAGGAAAAGATGCACTTGGTGAAGAGTACATACAAATCTGCATTTTGTCTCAAGAGAAAACAGTTAAGGATTTGTGAAGTCTTATTATATTGATAAGTTTTCATTTCCTGGTTCTGATCTTTCTAACCTTGTTTTAAAAAATTAAATCATCTGAATCAAGATAGTTTTTATACAAAGGGATAGTTTTAACAAAAATTAATTCAACTCAAACCAAGAATTTTGTTGGTAAAGGTCTTTGGGAAGCCTAGAGAGGATCGTTGGCTCAAAAAAGGCAGGATTTATAACAGTTTTTCCTCTCCTTTTCCCTATACTTTCCTCTGAATATTGGACTGATTCTTTCTTGAAGAAGATAAGCTTAATCTACTAGAGCAAGAAAGAAGGAGATGGATTTCAGGCTTGACCTTTTAACCTGGCACTGCTTATATAAAGAAGCATCCTCATTTCCCCATCCAAGCGTCAGTCTAGCTCTAAGTAACTTTCTTAGGTGAGCAGCCCCCAAAACAGAGTTCTGTCTATCCCCCAAGGACAGTTACTACAAGAGTAACTAAGACCTGGGACCATGAACCTCCTTCAGAAGCAGAGTGAGGTGAGCTCTGCATTTGACAGCTCTAGAGAACCTTAGGAGACTGCAAAGTTCTTTCAACAGATGGATGAATTCAAGCAGAAGAAAAATGCTAGGTGCACCATAAATGGCAGTCATTGTGATTCTGCATGCTTTTCTGTGGAGGTGTTTGTTTGTTTGTTTGTTTGTTTGTTTGTTTGTTTAAAACTCAGGGCTGATCCTCAAAGTAAGCATGTTGCCTCAAAAGGCATGTGATCCCTCACTAATGATGCATGGCACTACTTCCTTAGTGCCTAAGGAGTTCTTCAGTTACTAATCCTTCCATGAGCCAAGTCTTCTCTCTGACACAGGTAGGTGAGAGTGGACAGAAGTTCCCTGCCATAGGTCAGTAAGGAGGTACTGATGGAATTTTGTGGAAGCTGGTTGGACAGTTATTGGAACATAGACTTCCATCTTATGAAACATGTAGACCCAAATCCTCGCTTGAGAAGTCAATAGCTTTAAGATACTCTCTTTTCTGGTGCTTGATTTCTAACTCCTTGGGTTAATATGAGGATTGTTCGAAATACTATATTCCTTTCTATACGTTTGGTAGCTATAAGGCCAGAAGTCTACCTGGTGACAAGGAAGTGCTAATTTAGCAGTAGTCACTTTTATTATCAAGGGTATTTTCCTGTGTTCTTGTTATCTCCTTTTCAAGTTGGTAATAACAGATAGTAGATTAGGCTGATGGAGACCTCTTGAAAGAAGATCCAGCTTGTGGAATGGACTGTACAGGTACCCAGAATTCTGTCACATAAGTGGCTTGCATGCTCTTGTTTAGTCTTCAATGCCCCTGCTGAGTTTGATGTCATTAATATCCAGTTTTCAGGCAAGGAATATGCTACCCTGTAAAATTGTGATTTTTATCAGCTCATACAACTAGAAGTCACGGGGACAACATTCAAACACACATTCTTCTGGCACCAGGTTTTATTCTGTCTTAATTATATCACACTGCAAGGGCCTATTTTCTGGGAACTCAGCATGTGCCTGAGCATGGCCTGGCTAATCAGATGGCATAATGGGCAAAAACTGTGGCCTGACAAAACCCAGAGAGTCTCATTAGCTCACTAAAGGTTTGAACATTTTGCCAGGCATAGCTGGCAAGCTTTGACCTGTTTAAGAGAAAAGAAGAGAAAAATAGCGAGGAAGAAGAAGAAGAAGAAGAAGAAGAAGAAGAAGAAGAAGAAGAAGAAGAAGAAGAAGAAGAAGAAGAAGAAGAAGAAGAAGAAGAAACCAGAGGGAAGGATTTGTGAGGAGAAATTAAAGTCAACCTGATTAGGACTAGCAGGAAGTCAAAGTTATGACTTTTTTAAACTGTAATGTACTTTTAGGTAAAAATCAACCAACCAAAAAAAAAAAACAAACAAACCTACTTATTCTTAGCCAAAGACAAGTATCAGTTGGAGACTCTATAAAAGGGAAAAGAAAATGCCCATTACAAAAATAAATGGATTAAATTTTATCTGTGAATCCTTAGATTTTAACATCCTTTGGAACTAATATCCCTAAATGCCATAAAATCAAACTCATTTTACTTACTTAAATTATTTTATCTTCTCCTATAAAATACTTAGATTTTCATTTGTACATACTATGACTTAAAATATCATCTTATAACCCACCCTGTTCAATGTGAGCATGGGATTTAATCTTAAATTTTTACTCCCAAACCCAATGTCAACTTCCAGCTGAAAATCTCTGGAGGGATTGGTTAGGAAAGAGTCATTGAGTTCCCTTGAAGGAAAGGGAAGAGTTCACAGAAGTAGGTGAGAGGCACAAACACGGGCTTGACCGCATTCCAAAGACCAAACTCAAACTCACTGTTAGGATTTGAGTTGAAACACCCACTCAGGCTTATTTCCCAGTATTGCTGCTATCTTGTGCCCTTTACTAGGGAACCCACTTGGAAACTGAGTAGCCAATGGGCTTCTTTTGAACAGGAATTCTAGGTCCTCTCCATACATGCTCCTTAGTTGGAGTATCAGTTTCTCCAGGCCCCCTGGGCCAAGGTATTCTAGGCATGTACCCCCAAAATGCCACCTCATTCAAACAGGACATTTGCTCAGCCACGTTCATAGCAGCTCTATACATAGTAGCCAGAAGCTGGAAACAACCCAGATGTCCCTCAATGGAGCAATGGTTGCAGGAAGTGTGGTAATTTACACAATTGAATACTGCTCAACAATTAAAAACAAGGAAATCATGAAATTTACAGGCAAATGGTGAAAACTAGAAAAAATCATCCCGAGTGAGGTAACCCAGAAGCAGAAAGACACAAATGATATATACTCACATATAAATGGCTATTAGCCATATAATATAGGATAAAGTAAAATCTACAGCCCTAAAGAAGCTAAACAACAAGGAGGACTCTACGGAAGATGCTTAATCCTCATTCATAAGGGCAAACAGGATAGACATGAGAAGTAGGAGAAGACAAGAAATAGGATAGGAGCCTTCCACAGAGGACCTTTGAATGACTCTACCCACCATGAGATACTGAGACTCATAGCCAAACTTTGGGCACAGTGTCAGATCCTTATGGAAGAAGAGGGAGATAGACCTGATGGGGACAGGAACTCAGAGTCCTTTTGATTTGCATTTCCCTGATGACTAAGGAGAATTTTTTAAAAAGTCCTTCTCTGCCATTCAAGATTCCCCCATTGAGAATTCTGTTTAGTTCTGTTTAGTTCTGTGTACCATTTTAAAGCTGGGTTATTTTGTTTATTGGTATTTGATTTCTTGGGTTCATTATATATTTTGGATATTAGCCCTTTTTAGGATGTAGTGTTGGTTAAGATCTTTCCCTATCGTTAGACTGTCTTTTTGTTCTATTGACAGTGTCCATTGCCTTACAGAACATTTTCAGTTCCAAGAGGTCCCATTTATTAATTGTGGAGCTTAGAACCTGAGCTGTTTGTGTTCTACTCAAAGATGTCTCATGTGCCAATGGGTTCAAGGTTCTTCCTCACTTTCTTTTTTAATAGATTTAGGGTATCTTGTATTATATTAAGGTCATTGATCTCTTTGGACTTTAGTTTTGTGCAGGATGATAAACATGGATATATTTGCAATTTTTCCTACATGTAGACTTCCAGTTAGACCAGCACCATTTGTTGAAGATAATGTCTTGTTTCTCATTGTATGGTTTTGGCTCCTTTGTCAAAAGTCAAGTGACTGTAGGTATGTGGGTTTATTTTTGGGTCTCTGATTCGATTCAGTTGGTCAACCAGTATATTATATGCCACTACCTTGCAAATCATATTACTGTTGCTCTGTAGTATAGCTTAATATTAGGGATGGAGATACCTCCAGAGGTTCTTATATTGTATAGGATTGTTTTAGATACTCTGTTTTTGTTAGTTAGTTTGTTTTTCCGTATGAAGTTGAGAATTGTTCTTTCAAGGTCTGTAAAGAACTGTGTTGGTATTTTGATGGTGGTTGTATTGAACCTGTAGATTGCTTTTGTTAAGATGACCATTTTTGCTCTATAAATCCTACTGATCTATGAGTATGGGACTTTGTTTCATCTTCTGATATCTTCTTCAATTCTTCAGAGATTTGAAGTTCTTGTCATACAGTTTTTCACTTGCTTGGTTAGACTTACATAAAGATACTTTATATTATTTGTGACTATTGTAAAGGCTGTGGTTTCCCTAATTTCTTTCTCAGCCCATTTGTGTACAGCAGGGCTACTGATTTTTTTTCAATTAATCTTATATCCAGGTACTTTGCTGAAGCTATTTAATAGCTGTAGGAGTTCTCTACTGGAATTTTGGATAAATTGCTTATGTATACTATCATAGCATCTGCAGATTGCAGTGATTTGACTTCTTCCTTCCTGGTTTGTATCCTCTTGATCTTTTTTAGTTGTCTTGTTGCTGTAGCTAGAACTTCAAGCACTATGTTGAAGAGGTAGGGACAGAGTAGGCAACCTTCTCTTATCCATGATTTTAATGGAATTACTTTGAGTTTCTTTCCATTAAATTTGATGCTAGCTATTGGCTTGATGTATATACCCTTTATTATAGTTAGGAATGTGCCTTGTATCCCTGATCTCTCCAAGACTATCATCATGAAGGAATGTTGGATTTTGTCAAAGGCTTTTTCTGCAGTTAATGAGATGATCATATGATTCTTTTTCTTTAAGTTTGTTATAAGGTAGATTGCATTGATGGATTTTTGTAAGTTAAACCGTCCCTGCCTCCCCGGGATGAAGACTCCTTGATCATGGTGGATGATATATTTGCTGTGTTCTTGGATTTGATTTGAGAGTTTTTTTATTGAGTATTTTTGAATTGATGAATGAAACTGGTCTGAAATTCTTTTTATTTGTTGACTTTTTGTGTGATTTAGGTATCAGGGTCACTGTGGCTTCATAGAATGGGTTTGGAAATATTTCTTCAGTTTCTATTTCGTTGAATAGTTTGAAGAGTATTGATATTATCTCTTCTTTGAATGCTGGTAGGATTCTGCACTAAAACCATCATCAGGACCTGAGGGTTTTGTTTTTTGTTTGTTTTGGTTTGGAGAATTTTTTTTAATTTATTTATTTTTATTTCAATCACAGGTTAGGTACTTTGAATCCCAGGCGTAGCCCCCTCCCCCATTCCCTCCTACCCTCCCACTCCCTCTCTCATCTCCTTCTTCCCCGCCCCCTCCAAGTCCACCAACAGGG
>JAQQSO010007379.1:0-10665 GCA_028658305.1 Pachyuromys duprasi | reverse complement strand
TTTCTTTCTTTCTTTCTTTCTTTCTTTCTTTCTTTCTTTCTTTCTTTCTTTCTTTCTTTCTTTCTTTTTTCTTTTTCTTCCATTCTCGCAATTTATTCACTTTGTACCCTGACTGTAGTCCCCTCTATCTTCTCCCAGTCCCAGCCACCCTCCCTCTTCTATCTCTATGCTCCTTACCTAGTCCTATGACAGGGGAGGACCTCCTTCTCATCTATCTGACCCTAGCCTATCAAGTTTCATCAGGGCTGGCTGCATCATCTTCTTCTGTACATATTCCTTCTATATAGAAAATTATATTGATAGTGAATAGTTTGTCAAGTTTATTAATGGAAATGATAGGAACTCTTAAAATATCTAATTTATGTAGCCCAACTTTTTATGCTATTAGAGTAATTAAAAATTAATAGTAACAAATGTAAGGCACATAGAATGTTGATGAAATCAAAAAGAATACAAAATATGATTCTTTTTAAAACTTATTATTATTATTAATTACAGTTTATTCACTTTGTATTCCCCCTGTGCCTGCCTCCCTCCTCCTCTCCCAATACCACTCTCTCTCTTCCCCACCATGTCCCTCCTCCAGTCCACTGAAAAGGGAGGTCATCCTCCCCTTCCCTCTGATCCTAGTCTATCAGCTCTCATCAGGAGTGACTGCATTGTCTTCTTCTGTGGCCTGACAAGGCTGCTTCACCCTCAAGGGATGGTAATCAAAGAGCAGGGCAATCAGTTCATGTCAGAGACAGTCCCTGTCCCCATTACTATGGAGCCTGCTTGGATACTGAACTGCCATAAGTTACCCCTGTGCAGGGGTTTCAGGCCATCTCCATGAGTGGTCCTTGGCTGTAGTATCAGTTTCAGAAAAGACCTCTGTGCCCAGACTTTTTGGATCTGTTGCTGTCCTTGTGGAGCTTCTGTCCTCTCCAGCTCTTACTATCTCCCACTTCTTCCATAAGATTCCCTGCACTCTGCCCAATGTTTGGCTATGAGTCTCACCATATACCTTGATACCCTGCAGGGTAGAGCCTTTCAGAGACCCTCTGTGGTTGGCTCCTGTCCTGTTCCCTGTTTTCTCCCTCCTCCAATGTCTATATTCTTTGCTTCTCTGAATGGGGATTGAGCATCTTAGCCAGAGTCCTCCTTCATGATTAGCTTCCTTAGGTGTACAGATTTTAGTTTGTTTATCTATATTATATGTCTAATATTCACTTATGAGTGAGTATATACTCTGTGTGTCTTTATGCTTCTGGGATACCACAGTCAGGATGATCTTTTCCAGTTCCCACCACTTACCTGCAAATTTCATGATTTCCTTGCTTTTTTTTTTTTTTTTTTTAATCTCTGAGTAACATTCCATTGTGTAAATGTACCATAATTTCTGTATCCATTCCTAAGCTGAGGAGCATCTGGGCTGTTTACAGCTTCTGGATATTACAAATAAAGCTGCTACCAACATGGTTGAGCAAATGTCTTTGTTCTATACTTGAGCATCTTTTGGGTATATGCCTAGGAGTGGTATAGCTGGATCTTTAGGAAGTGCTATTCCTAATTGTCTGAGAAAGCACTAGATTGATTTCCAAAGTGGTTGTATAACTTTACATTCCCACCAGCAACGGAGGAGGGTTCCCCTTTCCCCACATCCTCTCCAGCATGTGTTTTAACTTGAGTTTTTTTTTTATCTTAGCCATTCTGATGGGTTTAAGGTGAAATCTCAGGGTTGTTTTGATTTGCATTTCCCTGATGACTAAGGACTTTGAATATTTCTTTACATGTTTCTCTGCCATTCGATATTCCTCTTTTGAGAATTCTCTGTTTAACTCTGTACACCATTTTTTATTTGGATTACTTGATTTGTTGCTGTTTAACTTCTTGAGTTCTTTATATATACTGGATATTAGCCCTCTGTCAGATATAGGTTTTGTAAAGATCTTTTCCCAATCTGTAGGCAGTTATTTTGTTTTGAAGACAGTGTCCCATAGTCAGATACTTAATGAGGACTTATTTACTTAATAATGGAGATGAATATTAATTTCAAAGGCATTTCTATAGAATTTTAGGGTAAAGAGATAAATAAAAGACAGATGATCTTAACTATGATAAAGATAATAAATAAGAATACTAGTATAAGTACATAAATCTATAAAGAAGAGCCCTATTGTAAATGAATGTCAAAAAATTAATGAATTAATAAAAATGTAACATCTACAAATAAATATTAAATAATTCTAACATAGAAGATGAGAAGCTAAACTTATTCTAAATGAAAAACACTATATATGAAAACCAAGGGATCTCAGTTTGGGCCAATTATTGTTTAGACTTTCCCTCAATATTTGTTCCCTCTTTATCCTTGCATTTCTTTTAGGCAGAATAATTTTTGGATCAAAGGTTTTCTTTTATGGGTGGGTTGTTGTTCCCCTCCCTCCACTAGTCCTGCCTGGCTAGGAGGTGGTCACTTCAGTCTTCATGCCCCCTCCCCCTGTTAGGCATATCAGCTAAAGTCAAACCCATATCCTCCCAGGCCTCCAGCTTGACAAAGAAATGCACCCCTCAATGTTCTTGAATGTTCCCAGCCCTCTCACCTCCCATTACTGTGCTCCTCACAGCTGATCCCCATCCTTGTTTCTCTTCCGATTCTATATCCTGCCAGTTTGAAGAGAAAGGAAGAAAGGAGAAAGAGAAAAAGAATAGAAAACCAAGTGATAAGAGAAATCACAAGTTTGTATTTCTTACCCAAACCAAGAGAGATGATTGAAACATCATGGAGATTGTGTTGCTGCAGCATGGAAACAGATGTAGTAGCCATAGCAGGGGAACAAACCGACAATAACAGAGTTCTTGAATGAGGAGGCAGAAACTCAGAAAATGAGTAAAATCACTCAGAGCTTACAGGATACAGTTGGCAATGTATACAGTGCATTCCTTGTTTACTTGTGTACGGGTTAAAACAATAGGACACCTATTTTCCTTTCTTAAAAAAGATTTGTTTGTTTTTTTTTTTTGAGTGAACTGTAAGATTTATTTTGAAATGATTTCTCTTTTTAAGTAATTTATTTATTTTTATATTAATCACAGGTTATGTACTTTGAATCCCAGCCTTAGCCCTCTACCTTATTCCCTCCCACTCTCCCCTCCCCATCCCTCCCTCATCTTCTCCCTGCCCCCCTCCAAGTCCGCTGATAGAGGAGGACCTCCTCCCCTTCCATCTAACCCTAGCTTATCAGGTCTCTTCAGGGATGGCTGCAATGTCCTCTTCTGGGGTCTAGCTAGGCTGCTCCTCCCTCGGGGTGGGGGTGGGAGAAGGTCGAAGAGCCAGCCATTGAGTTCATGACAGAAATAGTCCCTGTTCTCCTTACTAGGGTACCGAGATGGATACTGAGCTACCATGGGCCTCATCCGAGCAGGGGTCCTATTTTATATCCATAGATGGTCCTTGGTTGGAGAAACAGTCTCAGAAAAGAGCCCTGTGCCCTGACCTATTTGGTCTTTGTGGAGCTCTTGTCCTCGCCAAGTCTTACTAACTCCCCCTTTTTTCATATGATTCCCTACTCTGCTGAAGGCTTGGTTGTGAATCTTAATATCTGGTTTGATATACTGCTAGTTAGAGTCTTTCAGAGGCCCTCTGTGGTAGGCTCCTGTCCTGTTGCTTGTTTTCTGCTACATTCAATGTCCATCCCATTTGCCCATCTAAGCGAGGATCGATCAGCCCACCCTGGGTCCTCCTTCTTGCCTATCTTCCCTAGGTGTATAGATTTCAGCATGTCCATCCTATCCTATAGGTCTATATAGGTGAGTATATACCAAGTGTTTCTTTCTGCTTTTGGGATACCTCACTCAGGATGATCGTTTCCAGGTCCCACCATTTGCCTGTGAATTTCATGATTTCCTCATTTTTAATTGCGGACTAGTATTCCATTGGGTAAAAGTACCATAATTTCTGTACCCTCTCCTCGACTGAGGGACATTTGTTTTATTAATACAGTGAGCATGGGTGTAGGGATGTGTACATGTGTGAGAGCATAGGTATCTGTATGCTCCAGAAGAGGTATTGTTTAGATCACCTGAGACTGGAGGCATAAACAGGTATTAAACATGAGTGCTGAGAACTAAACTCTGTTCTTCTGGAAAAGTGATAAGTGCCCCTAATCACGAGAGCAACACTTTTTGAGATACTAGAAATTATGAACAACAAAAAAAGGCACGTAAAAAGCAAAATCAACATTCATTCTGAATATGACATCTCAGAAACTCGCTAGACACATTTTAAAATGCCAAGCATAGATTTAGAAGTGATAATTGAGCACACGGTTATTAAAATATGGGCAAATGGTAGTATCTATATTTAAGAATTAGTAGAATTTTTTTTCAATTACTAAAGCAAATATTACTCATTATATTGTTTATTATTCATTCATACATCAAATATTTTAGTATGGCTGTTAAAATACAGGCTTTGTCTGGAAGGATCGAGGAGATCAAGAAGGAGTCTTTGAAAGTTTGAGAAGTTCGCATTTAGTATAAAAGTCAGAGAATTTCTGAGGTAAGAACAAAGATGAATAGAAATGTGCAGGCAGGATGGTGGATGAGATGAGATCTTAAACACTTGCACAATTTCCCTTTAGATAGAGATGTCATAGCAATGCAGAAACAATACTTAAGACTTACACTTAGTTACTAAAAATAAGATCTTAAATATCTCAGAGAGATGTGTGATAATATGAGATATGTGAGCATTTATATAACTCATTAAAACTATCAGATTCAGAATTTGGTAGTAATATGAAATTTAGCAACATTTTCAAAATAGAATATCATTAAAAAAATTCTCTTGGAAGCTGTTCATAGGAACACATCTTGACCTGGTTTCTGCTTCTGTATCTTCACAGGCTGGTTAGAGTCTAATTGGCTTATTTTCTACAAGTAGGAGAAAGGACATGATGGCACTTAATTCACTGCTACCCTCCTCCTCCTCTTTCCCCTTTTGACTCATCCCAGCCAAACCAATTTTCACTCAGTTAATTTGTATTCTTTTCCTAATGTAGATTAAGATTCTATTTAATTATGGAAACTCTAAGCTCATCATTTCCAATCGGTTTCACTGCTCCTACATCATTATAAAAAATGGCTGTTTATTATAGAAACATGAAGACCACTGCACAAATAGGATATATATATATCTATATATCTATATATATGCTGAGTATGCATTTGATATCCTGCGAATAGACATACTCATGCTTATCTAATTGAAGGTGACTCATGCTAGAATATGAAGTAATGTACCTTTCTAACTACTGGAAGATTTCTGGGTAATGACTGAAATACAAGCATGATAACCAGCTTTAGGTAGACCTGTGGGGTTTGATTTTTATATTTCCAAAATTTGATTAACAAATAAAAGTTTTATAAACTTAGCATAATATTCATAATAAATAAAAATATATTGATGCTTACTGGGTTATCTACTTAATATTACTTCTTAGATCCATAAAAGTTAACACATAATTAAATTCACCTTTTTAAAATTATCACAATGATCTTGAATGCAGCAGAATATCAGATCCTGATTCTGCAACCATTCTGTTAGTCTGTGTCTTTTTATTTGTGAGTTGAGTCCATTTGTGTTGGGAACAAGACAAGAGCCTTCCACAGAGGGCTTCTGAAAGACTACCAAGCAGGGTATCAAAGCAGATGCTGAGATTCATAGCCAAACTTTGGGCAGAGTGCAAGAAAGAAAGATCTGTATGGGACAGGAGCTTCACAGGGAGATTAACAGAGCCAAAAAAAAAAATCTGAGCCCAGGGAGGCCTGTAGAGACTGATGGATCAATCAAAGGACCATGCATGGTGAGGACATAGACCTCTGCTCAGATATAGCCTATGAGCAGCTCAGTCTCTAAGGGGTTCCCTATTAAGGGGAGCAGGGGCAGTCTCTGGCTTGAGCTAGGTTGCCTGCTCTTTGATCACCTTCCCCTGGTGAGGTGGCCTTACTATGCCAGAGAGAAAGTGCATCCAGACAGTCCTGAGAAGACCTGATATGCTAGAGTTAGATAGTAGGGAAGGAGCACCTCCCCCATCAGTGGACTAAGGGAGGGTCATGAAGTGCGGAGTAGGAGGGAGGATGAGACCAGGAGGAGATGAGAGAAGGAGCTACAGCTGGGCTACAAAGTTAATAGGTTTGTAAATCATAATAATAATAATAAATTATCACAATGAAAACTAGTTAAACTGCATGGTCTAAAATAGTTTCTCAAAAAGCTGATAATTTTCTGAGATCATTGAAGAGATTTTTTTATCAACTAGAGTTCAAGAGAATTGTCTTTATGATTATCTTTATAACTATGATTATATTTACTTAATTTATTAGAACACTAAATATACACTTACATGTACAAATAAGACTGTTTCATTAGATGGAAAAATAAAATAATTGTTTTATTTGTTACTATAACATACTATGAACACATTCACTTAGTTTAAGTTTCTAATTTGTTAGTAATCACAATGGTTATAGTCTGTTAGTTTGAAAATAGCAAGTTCCAGAAATTATATATTCACTGGTAGGAAAATCAAAATAGAACATCAATGTATATTATCATCATTGAATACAGAAAGCTGTTGTTGTTTTAAAAAGACTGTTATTGGTAAAGCTTTAATGTGTAGCAAAATATATTATGAACTATTAAGTATTTAGTGTTTATCATTTAGATGACTGTCTTCTGTTCTGAATTTTTTTATTAATTGATGATGGATACCTTGTGTGTGTCATAATAAAGGATATGTATGTACCACTGAGTTTTTTTTTCTTCCTAATAGATAACTTCAATTTTTTTGGGGGGGGGTTATAATGTATATAATATATTATAGTTTTGTGACATCACTGAGTGGATGTTACATTTTTATTTTAATTAATCAATGACTTATTCATGTGTGTGTGAGAGAGGGAGGGAGAGATAGAACATGCAGGAACAAAAGCACATATGCTTACATTAGGAGACAACTTTTGGAAGTGGGTCCTTTTCTTCCACCTTGGTTTCTAGGCGTCTAACCCAGGGTATCAAACTTTACTTACCAATCCATTTTGCAGTCCGTGAATGAAGGTTCATGTGTATGACATCTTATAGATCCTTATTGTACTGTATCAGACACAGTAGGTGGTTTCATGGTTGCAACTTGATTTCAAAGATGGTTCATCTGTTCTCCTTACGTCATGCCACCTTCCATTCAATAATTGCTGAAATCTCTAATAGTAGTAATAAAGAGAAAGTCCAAATAATGAGCATTTTTTAAATACAGCCTGTTTCAGAGGCTATGAATGAGAGCTTTAATTTAATGACCCATGATTTTATATTGTAAGTGGGAGTGCAACATAAAATAGAGGATTGGGACCTCTTTGTTGTCTTAATAAAAGTTGTTATAAGAGTTGCATCTTTTTGTGTACTTGAGCATATTTTGGATATATGCCTAGGAGTATTATAGCTGGATCTTGAGAAAGCACTGTTCCCAATAGTCTGAGAAAACACCAGAATTATTTCTAAAGTGGTTGTACAAGTTTACATTCCAACCAGCAATGGATAAGGGTTCCCCTTTCTCCACAACCTCCCCAGCATGTGTTGTCACTTGAGTTTTTTATCTTAGCCATTCTGATGGGTGTAAAGTGAAATCTCAGGGTCATTTTGATTTGCATTTCCCTGATAGCTAAGGACATTGAGCATTTCTTTAAATGTTTCCCTACCATTCTATATTCTTCTACAGAGAATTCTCTGTTTAGCTCCTTACTCCATTTTTTAATTGGAGACTCTACCTAGCAGAGTATCAAAGCAAATTCTGAGACTCATAACCAAATGCTGGGCAGAGTTCAGGGAATCATATAAAAGAAAGAGGAGTTAGTATGACCTGGAGAGGACAGGAGCTCCACAAGGACCAAATATATCTGGGCACAGAGGTCTTTTCTAAGACTGAATCTCAACCAAAGGCCATACATGGAGATAACCTAGAACCCCTGTTCAGATGTAGCCCATGGCAGCTACATCAGTATCCAAAGTGGGTTCCCCAGTTAGGGGAACAGGGACTGCCTCTAACATGAACTCAGTGGCTGGCTCTTTGACCAGGAGCAGCTTTGCTAGACCACAGAAGACATTGCAGCCAGTCCTGATGAGACGTGATAAACTCCGGTCAGATGGAAGGGGAGGAGGATATCCCCTATCAGTGGACTTAGAGAGGAGCAGGGAGGAGATGAGGCAGGGAGAGTGGGATTGGGAGGGAATGAGAGAAGGGGCTACAGCTGGGATATAAAGTAAATAAATTGTAATTAATATAAAGAATAAAAATTTAATTTAAAAAGTTGCATCTTTAAAGTTGGATTTCTTGAAGAGCTTTGTCAGTAAAAAAACATTGGTAAATATATGCACATAGATTTGTAGATACTGATAATATAATATCTAATAAAAATCAGTCCCATATAATTTCTCCACTATTATTTATAAACTTAAAATGTTTTGCATATGTGTATATATCTTTGTGTGTGTGTATGCACACTAGGTGAGTGGGTGCCCAATAGTGCTAGAAGAGGACATCCCATACCCCCCCTTCTGATGTTATGGGTATCTGTACAAGCCAGGATGGGCTGTTGAAAATTAATTCAGGTCCTCTGTGATAGCAGCTAAATGCACTTAACCACTGAGAAACTTCTCCAGCCGCTGATTTTTATTTTTACAATAAAAGAAAATATACAAAAGTAAAAAAAAAGCTATATTATTATATCTTAGAATCATATAATCAAAAATAAATTTTTAATTTAACGTTACATTGTTCATTTGCTCAGGTGTCGAATGGTTGTGAAATTAATGAAATGTACAGTTTAAATGTACTGAAATGAAAATCACTATTTTTTTAAAGTAATAAGTCATGGTGGTGCATATCTGTAGTCCAAGTACTCTATAGCAGATCTGCAGAGTAGACATTCAGGGCCAGTCTATCTAACCAAGAAGGACAATATCTGTGACCCACACAATCGTCTCGCCAGCAAGAACGCAGACGGACACCAGGATCCTTCTGCAGCAAGCTAGGAATACCCCTAGCCCCAAAAGGCGAGGCTATATATATGCCTCAGAGCGGCGCATCTCTCTCTGATTGGCTGCTGCTTCATTACTGCAAATGACAGCCCCAGCCCAGCCTTGACTAGACAAGCACTCGCTTTTGGCACATGCATATATCACTTGTTTACCAGGATCAGAGGCGGATATCAGTGCCATCTTGTAATGGCGGCTATACTTTCGGCTCTCTACAAATATCATCTTAAATTACAATCACTGGCCACAGTGATAACATAGTATTGGGCTCTGAAAAATATTTATTTTCCCACTTACTCTCTTTCATAAGTAAAACACTGTAGAATACTTTTAAGTGCTTTTTTTTTAACATTTAAGACATGCTCAGCAATCTCGAAAATCTTACATTTGATTATGTGGGATTCCCTTTTGAATTGACTATCTTTCTTTAGTCTTGAAAACTGTAGCTTCTGTTTGCACACTGAATTATACTATCCAAGTTAGAACAAATGATTTGAGCAATTTTTAAACCATAATGACAAGTTGTTAAAATTCTATCATCGGTCAAATTGATATGTTCTTTTTAAATATTTTATTTAATTTTTATTTTTTAATATTAATTACAGTTTATTTACTTTGTGTCCCAGATGTAGCCCCTCCCTCATTCCCTCCCAATCCTACCCTCCGTCCTTCATTTCTTCCCTGCACCTCTCTAAGTCCACTGATAGAGGAGGTCCTCCTCCCTTTCCATCTGATTCTTGCTTATCAGGTCTCATAAGAACTGGCTGCAATGTCCTCCTCTGTAGCCTGGCAAGGCTGCTCCTCCCTCTGGGGGAGGGGTGTCAATGAGCCTGCCACTGAGTTCATGTCAGAGACAGTCCCTGTTATGCTTTTTAATAAGCAAACTTGTCTTTCTATACTCATACAAGGAATAATGAAATTGAATTTTCTTTAGATGTAGTAGACTGCTCAACTCAAAAGGACACACAATTATAATCCGAGAACTTGGGATGCAGATGTACAAAGATGCCCTGTTAACAGCCAGCCGGGTCTACACAACAAAACCCTGTGTCAAAAAGATAAAGAATTTTTTAAAATTCATTTATTTTTATATCAATCACAGGTTAGGTACTTT
Organism: Pachyuromys duprasi; assembly: GCA_028658305.1. Classification (NCBI taxonomy): domain Eukaryota; kingdom Metazoa; phylum Chordata; class Mammalia; order Rodentia; family Muridae; genus Pachyuromys; species Pachyuromys duprasi. Next base: position 481 of record JAQQSO010007379.1, on the reverse strand, counting down.
GCATCCCAGGTGAAGCCCCCTCCCTCATTCGTTCCAACCCTCCCAATCCCTCCCTCATCTCCCTCCTCCCCGCCATCTCCAAGTCCACCAACAAGGGAGGACCTCCTCCCCTTCCATCCAACCCCAGCTCATCTTGTCTCCTCAGGGCTGGCTGCAATGTCCTCCCCTAGGATCTAGCCAGTCTGTCACTCCCCGACTTGTATGGGGGAGGGTAAAGGAGTCAGCCATCAAGTTCATGACTGAAACAGTCCCTGTTTCCCTCACTAGGGTCTTCAATCCTACACCGAGCTATCATGGGCCCCATCTGAGCGGGGGTTCCAGGCCATATCCACACATGGTCCTTGATTGTAGAAACCGTCTCATACAAGACCCCTGTGCCCTGCTCAGTTTGGTCTTTGTGAAGTTCTTGTTCTCCCCAAGTCTCACCAACCTCCCCAAGATCTATCATTACTTCTCGCCCTCTGCCAAAGTCTTGATCGCG
>JAQQSO010007378.1:0-10665 GCA_028658305.1 Pachyuromys duprasi | reverse complement strand
CCTGAGAGCCACCCAGACCCCCAGTCAGCCTGCCTGACTGGCTGCCACGCCCCTGCAGTTCAACAGCTTTGAGCAGCTGTGCATCAACTTCACCAACGAGAAGCTGCAGCAGTTCTTCAACCACCACATGTTCGTGCTGGAGCAGGAGGAGTACAAGAAGGAGGGCATCGAGTGGGAGTTCATCGACTTCGGGATGGACCTGCAGGCCTGCATCGACCTCATCGAGAAGGTGCTCCCTGTCTCCAACACCTGAGCTCCCTTCTCTGCCAACCCAAAGAAATCATTGCATCCCCTCCACCCTCAGGGAACGAGAGGCCCCAGAATCCCAAGCTGCCCCCCAGACCCAGCTTCACCCTCTGTGAGGTCACAAGCCCCCACAGCTTCTTTCTGCTTCCCCCATCTTGTTCCACCACGCGATGGTCACCTCCCAATGGCTCCTTTCCCTTCTCTGTCACAAAAGAAACGTCACTCGTGGAAACTGGAGATGTTTGCTTCATACCCTCTTCCTGTTTGCTGAGAAATAACCAATTTCCAGCCCATCTCCTCAGGAGAGGACTGGTGTCCCTGGCACCATGACAATTGTCTGCAGCGTGCCTTGCCCTTTGCTACAGGCCAGAGCCCAAATCTTGGACCTGCACACAGTCAGCCACTGTCCACTGAAAATGGGAACTTCCCGCAAGCTGAGTCATTACTTGAATTCTAGACCAAGGTCCTCATCTTCCAAAGACCCCCCTAAAGTCCCCTAAAACTGGGTCAGGGGGAAGGCATATGCATCTGTCTGGAGAAATGGTCTCCAACCTCACCAAATTCTCAATAGAATTCTAGCCCCAACAAAAGCCCAAAACTGTATTCTTTGAAGGGGAAAGCAGTTTTCAGAACCTGGACCCACCCAGTCCATCCTTGAATTGCTGCTGACAGTGGTCTAACTGCACCTGGAGCCTAGTTCTGGGACACATATCCATTTATAGCCTGAAAAAGAAGCATGTTTCTAGTCTTTGCAGCTATAGAGGGGAATGATTAGGAATACATGGCTATTTTGCTATTGGGGCAAAAAAATATGTGAGGTAGCTCCAGATGTAATTGGATTAAAGTCAATTAAAAATATTACCTTTCTGTCTTGGGGCAATTGATTCTGCCCAGGCACCCTTTGACCCGGTCTGTCAAGTCTTCTCCCTGTAAGAGTGTGGGACTACAGGAAGCTGGACGTGTGATCAATGATTCTTTTTCTCTTCATTCCATGATGTCAGCCCATGGGCATCATGTCCATCCTGGAGGAGGAGTGCATGTTCCCCAAGGCCACAGACATGACTTTCAAAGCCAAGCTATATGACAACCACCTGGGCAAGTCCAACAACTTCCAGAAGCCTCGCAACGTCAAGGGGAAGCAGGAAGCCCACTTCTCTTTGGTGCACTATGCTGGCACTGTGGACTACAACATTATGGGCTGGCTGGAGAAGAACAAGGACCCACTCAACGAGACAGTGGTGGGTTTGTACCAGAAGTCCTCCCTCAAGCTCATGGCCACACTCTTCTCCACCTATGCTTCTGCTGACGCAGGTAAGGGGGCAGGCCCTAGAGTGGGGAAGGGGGTTTCCACAGATGTGAGGTCCAGAGGTAGCAAGGGAGCCCAACGTAGCTTATCTGTACTCCTCTGCACCTTTCTCTACCTTGTGGCATGGGTATAGGCACATACGTGTATCTCCTGAAGACTGGGAACAGCTGCAGGTCAGCAAGGGTGGCAGGTACTCTACTGTCCAGCACGGACCAATACCCACAGGAGCTTTGAGTATACACTGAGAAGATCGAACAAAGGGTAAGACAGATGAGTCTGCAGTTCAGAGGACGAAGAAAGTGGGTGTGGTCTGAAATGACTGGGGTGAGAAGTACAAAAAGGATAGAAAATGGAAAGAGCATGAAGGCAGGTTAGGAGAAGGAAGAGCAGGGCACGAGTAGTATTTTCACATCTCCAGGAAAGCTATCTTATAGGCTTCATTTTACCACACGGCCCTCAAGGACCAGAGCCCTGCCCCTGCCCAAGACTGCTGTGCTCTCAGGTCTTGTTCATTGGTCCTTCGTGTGTTATTAGGTGACAGCGGTAAAGGCAAAGGAGGCAAGAAGAAAGGGTCATCCTTCCAGACAGTGTCTGCTCTCCACCGGGTAAGAAGGGCCCAGAGAGTCCAGAACACCCGTAGTGGGAAAGCCCAGAGCTATTTGGCTGCAGCCCTCTACTCTGATGCTCTGTGTATGGGAAGGGAGGAAGCTAGAGTTACATGATGGTTGTTTTGGTATTTTCCTTTGATGGTTGTGGTGAGGGAATCTCAGGTGCCCGGGGCTCAGGGGTCCAAGGGAAGGTTTGTTAGGCTCCTGACTCTTCACTCTCTGGTCACCCAGGAAAACCTGAATAAGCTAATGACTAACCTGAGGACCACCCACCCTCACTTTGTGCGCTGCATCATCCCCAATGAGCGGAAGGCTCCAGGTGAGCCGTGGGGGTGGCCTTAGTCAGGGGAGGCTGCCGGGCACTGTACCCAGAGGCTGATCCCTATCTCCCCTGCTGCCCCAGGGGTCATGGACAACCCCCTGGTCATGCACCAGCTTCGATGCAACGGCGTGCTGGAGGGCATCCGCATCTGCAGGAAGGGCTTCCCCAACCGCATCCTTTATGGGGACTTCAGGCAGAGGTGGGTAAGGGGCACCCCAGGGCTCAGGGGTGGGCTGCCTCACTGGAGCGGGGGTCTGCAGTGGCCCTGGGATTCTGTGGTTGGAGCAGACCCGTGCAGAATGCAAATGACTCTGAGAACTTCCCTCCCAAGGTATCGCATCCTGAACCCAGCAGCCATCCCTGAGGGGCAATTCATTGATAGCAGGAAAGGTGCTGAGAAGCTGCTGGGATCCCTGGACATTGACCACAACCAGTACAAGTTTGGTCACACCAAGGTGAGTCTAGAGCTCTTCATAACGGCCGCAGAGCAGGTGGCCACACTGAGTAACACAGTGGGAGGCCATCACACAGGCGCCAGGCCTCTCCTTCTTCATTCCCACAGTCAGAACTAGAATGCACAGGTGAAGGGTCCCTGGGAACTCATTGGACACGCTTCCACCCACCTCTGTCCTGGTCACCCTCCACTGAGGCTGTTCCCTGTGTTGTTGGTTCTACCCCCTTGCCCTCAGGTGTTCTTCAAGGCGGGGCTGCTGGGGTTGCTGGAGGAGATGCGAGATGAGAGGCTGAGCCGCATCCTCACCCGAATCCAGGCCCAGGCCCGAGGCCAGCTCATGCGCATTGAGTTCAAGAAGATGGTGGAACGCAGGTGAGGCGGGCACGAAAACTGTGAGAGGAGAGTCAGGCAAGCTCAATAGATAGAAGGTCTGGATTCACCTGGCTCCACCGCTTGCTGGTGAGGTGGACAAGGGTACACAGTAGATTTGATTCTGAACTATTTCTTCAAGACTCCAATGACATGTTAAAACACTGGATTAATTACGAAGTCTGACCTATATTTTTTATAGATATGTAAATTAGTATAGGATTTTGAAAAGCATTTTATTCTCTTTTTTAATGTACTTAGATTTTTATTATATTCATTTATTTATTGGGGTTGAGGGGAGGATGTTGTGCCACACATATGAGGCCCAGAGAACAACACACAGAGTTGGTTTTCTCTCTCTTTCTCTCTTTTGTTGTTGATTTTCAAGACTGAGTTTCTCTGTGTAGCTCTGGTTGAACTCACTCTGCAGGCCAGGCTGGTCTCAACCTCAGAGACCTGCCTGCCTTTGTCTCTGGGTTGCTGGGGTTGAAAGCTTGCCAGCTTTCTGGCTGTGATTCTCTTTCTGCCGTGTGGATCCTGAGGAATCAAACTCGAGTCTTCCGGCAGCTTTTACCCGAGGAGCTCTTACCTCATCAGCTCTTGTTATCTCTTTTTCAAAAAAAAAATGCTACATTTATTTGTTTGTGTGTATGTGGCATGTGTGCACATGTGTCTGTGCATGAGGCATTGGTGCACGTGGAGGTCAGAGGACAATTTGCAGGAGTAGTTCTCTGCTTCTACCGTGTTCAGTTCCCGGGGCTGAGCTCAGGCTGTGGGGCTGGACAGTGAGTGCCTGCTGAGCCTTGTTCTCTTCTTTATGTTGAGCTATCACATGTTTTTAGTTTTTCCAAGTTTTTGACAAATTCAAACAGGTATATAATACACGGTGATCCTTGCCCCTTCCCCAACTCCTGCTGACCTCTTCTTCCTCTTATTTCCTTTGAGACAGGGTTTCACTGTGTAGTCTTGGCTGACCTAGACTGGCTTTGTAGACCAGGCTGACCTTGAACTCAGAGAGATCTGCCTGCCTCTGCCTCCCAGAGCGCTGGGATCACAGGCGTGTGCCACTGTGCCCGGCTTGCTCACCCCTTCTTATTCCGAACCAGTTCTCTCTCACTTTCATGTCTTTATTTTGGGCATCACATAGCTTTTCATTCTACTCATCAATACAGTCCCACAGAGAAAGTCATTCACATGCACACTATGACACACACACACACAAACAAACAAAACAAAGCAAACTTCATAGTTCTCTTAATCCTAAGAGCAGAGATCTGGAAACAACCTCAATTTCCACCTAAAGAGAGTGGCTAAATAGCATTCCAGCCATTTGGTGAAATACTATAAAACAATAAAAATTGCTAAATTACAATTACGTGGTATAATACATTTGAACTATAAAGGCATAAGTCACTAAGGGAATAAATGCAAGTTATACAAGCAGACGTACACTATGGCACAGTATTTATTTATAAACCTCAGAAATAATAAAACAGCAACGTATTGTTTAAAGTTACCGTTGTATACTGTTGAAACATTTTTTTCTGCAGAAGTAAGGAAATGAGAAACTGAGGAAAGGGCTCAATGGGTGTTTACTGTGCAAACACGAGCTCCATCTCCAGCAGCCACGTGAAAACGCTGGTGTGTCTGCACAGAGGCAGGGGATCACCAGGGCTTGCTGGGTACCAGCCTAACGGACATGGCAGGCCCCAGGGAATGAGGCAGAGAATGCAGGAGACACCTGATGGCCTCCCCTGGCCTCCAGCTACCCATGGGCATGTATACTCACACACATGTGCCTATACACAACACACACACACACACAAATTAAAAAAGCAATGAGATCGTGTCTCACTGTGTATCCAGGGCTGGCTTGGAACTCATGTAGACCAGGCTAACCTGGAACCACAGCAATGCACAGTGTGCACTGCCATACACACACACACCCCAGAAAAAAATTAATTAAGAGAATGAAACCCAAGATGGACAGCAGTGGCTGCTTACAGTAGAGTCCCAGGGAAGTGAGGACAGGAACACACTTCCAGCCCAATGACCAAAAGCTCCATCTCCTGCTCGGGCAGTGAGTTCACAGGCAGTCATTTTGTTTTTAAACTTCACGACATAGATATCACAGGCACTCTAAGGTATAAAATACTACAGAGTCTGTATTTGAATGTCTCCTGAAAAACGAAACATTGAGCCCAGCAGTAGACACTCTCAGTGGCTTCTGTTACTACTACTGCCCCAGTAGGGGAATGCACACCATCCTTTCGTTGAAGTCACTAAGCCATGAATCCCACCCCCTTTCAGAGCAGAGACCCTGGGCTGGGGGGGACACAGGGAGGGATGCTACAACGCCCCTTGTCCTTGGTGCCTACAGACTTGCTGAGAAGGAGGAGGCCAACGCAAATGGTCCCATGACTGAGGAGACTATTTTCCTAGTGTTCTTCCTGACTTCACACTTTCTTGTCAGGGACGCCCTGCTGGTTATCCAGTGGAACATCCGGGCCTTCATGGGGGTCAAGAATTGGCCGTGGATGAAGCTCTACTTCAAGATCAAGCCACTGCTGAAGAGCGCAGAGACCGAGAAGGAGATGGCCAACATGAAGGAGGAGTTTGGGCGAGTCAAGGAAACACTAGAGAAGTCTGAGGCTCGCCGCAAGGAGCTGGAGGAGAAGATGGTGTCCCTGCTGCAGGAGAAGAATGACCTGCAGCTCCAAGTGCAGGCGGTGAGACCACGTGACTTCCTCTTCTCTCTCCCTTCCTGTCTCCCGGATGACTGCCCATCTCATCTCCAGAGTCTGGGAACCTGGAAGCCCCAGCCCTCTGCAAAGACCCCGCATCACTCCTCTCTTTAATCATTAGCTTCTTCTCCCAGGAACAAGATAACCTCAATGACGCAGAGGAGCGCTGCGACCAGCTGATCAAGAACAAGATCCAGCTGGAGGCCAAGGTGAAGGAGATGACCGAGAGGCTGGAGGATGAGGAGGAGATGAACGCTGAGCTCACTGCCAAGAAGCGCAAGCTGGAAGATGAGTGCTCGGAGCTCAAGAAGGACATCGATGACCTGGAGCTGACGCTGGCCAAGGTGGAGAAGGAGAAGCACGCGACAGAGAACAAGGTGAGGCCACTCCCTCCGGCTCAGCCCAGATCTGAGTATGGGCTTAGTTGGTAGCGTCTTTACAGGTGTCACCAAGACGACAGCCTTTGATCCTAAAAGCAATGTGGTGGATTGCTTAATCGATTGATTGATTGACTTGTTTTTCTGGAAGGTTAAAAACCTGACAGAGGAGATGGCTGGGCTGGATGAGATCATTGCCAAACTGACCAAAGAGAAGAAAGCTCTGCAAGAGGCCCACCAGCAGGCCCTGGATGACCTTCAGGCCGAGGAAGACAAGGTCAACACACTGACCAAGTCTAAATTGAAGCTGGAGCAGCAGGTGGATGACGTAAGTACCAAGAGCCATGTCCCACCTCTCTCAGATCAAGATTTTGTAGCCAGTGCCTGTAGGTGAGGAGGTCCCCACTCTGCACCTAACTTCTGTGACCCCGGGTGCTTCCCTGTTCCCTGTGGTTCCTTATTGGATATATCTCTAAGTCCTTTGTGTTTCCAGGATTTCTATGCTGGCTCGAGAACCAACCCCAATGGACGTCACGTTGAAACATGCACTGGATCTCAGCCTCTCCGGCATTTATTCATTGTATTCTCTCCACCAGCTGGAGGGATCCCTGGAGCAGGAGAAGAAGGTGCGCATGGACCTGGAGCGAGCAAAGCGGAAGCTGGAGGGTGACCTGAAGCTGACCCAGGAGAGCATCATGGACCTGGAGAATGACAAGCTTCAGCTGGAAGAAAAGCTCAAGAAGTAGGACCCGTGGTGGGCAGGAGGGGCTGATGGGGGGATACATATCTGGCCTGGTAACCACGGCACAGAGGGCTGATTTCTACTAGCTTGGCTGCCTAGGGCACAATGGAAGTGATGGCAATCAAGGCTCTCCCCCTTCACTGTCTGGGCCAGGGTTTGGGGGCTGGGAGCTAATTCTGGCATAAAGCCATAAAGAAAGCAGGCCCAGGAGAATGAAGGTATCAGTCACATGTCCCTTCTACTCCAGGAAAGAGTTCGACATTACTCAGCAGAACAGTAAAATTGAGGATGAGCAGGCCTTGGCTCTTCAGCTGCAGAAGAAACTGAAGGAAAATCAGGTGACTTTCTCCTCAGGGTGGCCAAAGGGAGTTTGGAGCCTGCAAGGTATGCACGCTCCTTAAGGTTCTAGACAATGCCTGGAACTTTAGGCAGCCCAAGACCCAAGCATTCCTACATACAGGAACACTAGCCTTCCCATCATTGAGCAAGAATGTGCCATCTTCTTGGCAAAGTTGTTTTGGGTGAGAACCATACTTACTAATAGGGCTTCTTTTCCCAAGGTGCATTCTGTCTGTTGGACTTTCTGTTCCGGAACAACTGAGAGGGTGCAGTTCTTCTCTCCGATCCCCTCTCTTTTCCCTCTGCACAGGGATGAGGTTCCTTCCCAGGGGCTGCTCTGTTCACAGTCCTTGGGTACCAAACCCAAGCTGAGAACTCACAGGCATCCCTCAGATACAGTGAACTCCTACCTCCTGGAGTTGGTCACCTACTCTTCCTAACACTCAATATTCTCCTCACCTGTAAACGCCTGTAAACTGAGGCTTACCTGCCTTATGGTTAGCGGAGTGGTCAGGTGAAAATGTGGACTCTGAGGTTCATAAACTCATGAGGCCTCAGGGTTCCCCTCCAAACACAGATCCTCAGCACTTGTGCTCAGGCTGAGTATAGGTGCTTTTAGGGAACCCTCAAAACTTTGGCACCAGCCGAATCCCTAATGAAGGCCAGTTCATTCTAGGGTATTTAGCAGCACCCCTTGCTTCTACCTACCGCCGCTATAGCATCCTCCACACAATGAGAAATGTCTCCAGGCAATGCCCGCTGTGTCCCATGCCTGAAAGCCAGAGCTAGAGGGTTTTAGAGCCTTGGGGTGAGGTGGGGGGGGTCAGTGGAGGGGACCAGGAAGCAGGTCTGAAGCCCCCCATCCCTGGCTAGGCACGCATCGAGGAGCTGGAGGAGGAGCTGGAAGCCGAGCGCACAGCCCGCGCCAAGGTGGAGAAGCTGCGCTCAGACCTGTCCCGGGAGCTGGAGGAGATCAGTGAGAGGCTGGAGGAGGCCGGCGGGGCCACGTCTGTGCAGATCGAGATGAACAAGAAGCGCGAGGCCGAGTTCCAGAAGATGCGGCGGGACCTGGAGGAGGCCACCCTGCAGCACGAGGCCACGGCCGCGGCCCTGCGCAAGAAGCACGCCGACAGCGTGGCTGAGCTGGGCGAGCAGATAGACAACCTACAGCGGGTGAAGCAGAAGCTGGAGAAGGAGAAGAGCGAGTTCAAGCTGGAGCTGGATGACGTCACCTCCAACATGGAGCAGATCATCAAGGCCAAGGTGGGCCCTCCCGGCTGCTTCCCTCCTCTCCCTCAGAGCTGTGCTTGTCATTCTCATTCCCTTTAGTCTCCTTTGGCCTTCACCCCCTGCCTATCCTGCCTCTCTGTAGCCTTCACCCATATTTATCTCCTAATCTCTCCCTTGATACATGTCCCCACCTCAGGCTGAGTCCCTGCTACTCTACGTTACCCTTCTGCCTGTCCTCTGGGCTCTTCCCCACCCTTGTCCTTTGGTCTGGGTCCACACAAACCCTCTTCCCTGCCAGTCCTCCCTGCCAGTCCTGGGCCCTTCCCACATGCACCTTTCATCTGCTCATTACTGCCTGAAGGCAAACCTGGAGAAGGTGTCCCGGACACTAGAGGACCAGGCCAATGAATACCGTGTGAAGCTGGAAGAATCCCAGCGCTCCCTCAATGACTTCACCACACAGCGAGCCAAGCTGCAGACAGAGAACGGTGGGTGCCCCCGACCATCCTCTAGCCTGCCCCCAGTAGCTTTGGTCACCCCCACACACACCGTTCTGTGGCTCAAGTAGGCCCCCATTCCACCTCCAGGTGAGTTGGCTAGGCAACTGGAAGAAAAGGAGGCTCTGATTTCCCAGCTGACCCGAGGGAAGCTCTCCTATACCCAGCAGATGGAAGACCTCAAAAGACAGCTGGAGGAGGAAGGCAAGGTGAGACCCAGAGGGGGGCCGCGAACAGGCTTAGAGGTATCCCTGGATACGACATTAACTCCAGAAATGCACCTGGATGCCAGAGATAGTCTATCTCCCCACTAAATCACCCTCAATGTTGTTTAATGAGAGAGGGGTAGGCAAATGAAAATCCCTCAAAGACATTGGGAATCTACCTCATCTGTGTGAGTGTGGGCCTTGCCTGAAGCGAATAGACATAAGACTCTTAAGAACAAGGGGCCGGGCTTGCCCCACCGACTTAACGCCCATCTCTCTCAGGCCAAGAACGCCCTGGCCCATGCGCTGCAGTCAGCCCGGCATGATTGTGACCTGCTGCGAGAACAGTACGAGGAGGAGATGGAGGCCAAGGCCGAGCTGCAGCGTGTCCTGTCCAAGGCCAACTCAGAGGTGGCCCAGTGGAGGACCAAGTACGAGACGGACGCTATACAGAGGACAGAGGAGCTGGAGGAAGCCAAGTGAGTCCACTGGGACTAGATTTGCAAAGAGAGCGGAGCAGAGCATCTGCCATGAAGGCAGGTAGAGTAGAAGCAGGAAAGAGCTTTGGAGTGGCAGAAGAGAAGAATGGGGACACATGGTGAGCCTTGGAGGTGTTCGCTAGAAAGCCTGGGTCCCGTAACCTATAACGCCTGGCTGACCCTGACTTACTTCCTTTGACGGGTGAGCTTTTGGCCCGGGTTATACCTGACGCTCACGTATAAGACGAGCAAAAAGCTTGTTGGTCAGAGGAGCTATCATCATTCAGCCTGGGCATGGGGTGGGGGGGGGGGGTCGTATTGCCACACAGATGGGCCGTTGTGTGGGGAGCCTGAGCAGCCTATGCTGGAGGACCTTGTTCTGGGCACCAGTGGCCCCCGCTTCCTCTAGGCTGGAGTTCCAACACCCCAGGGAGCTGTGGGAAGGAGCTGGGTCTTTCTCATCAACGCTTGGCAGAAGGGGATCAGCTCCAAGTACATTACAGTCACATACATCCCCTGCCGCAGGAAGAAGCTGGCTCAGAGGCTTCAGGACGCAGAGGAGGCCGTGGAGGCCGTCAATGCCAAGTGCTCCTCCCTGGAGAAGACCAAGCACAGGCTGCAGAACGAGATCGAGGACCTGATGGTGGACGTGGAGCGCTCCAACGCCGCCGCCGCCGCCCTGGACAAGAAGCAGAGGAACTTCGACAAGGTCGGCTCATGCTGGGGCTGCGGACGGTGTGGTGTGG
>JAQQSO010007377.1:0-10666 GCA_028658305.1 Pachyuromys duprasi | reverse complement strand
TCACAGGGAAATTTCTCCAGGTAATAACTGGGTGTCCCTAGGGTTTTCCCACTTGATTTTCTCACCGTAGGAGTTCCGCTCACCTGGCACTCACGATGCTGGCGTTTTAGGTCCCAGAGTTCAGTCTCCTGGTCGCTGCGTTGTTTCTGCTCTCCTACTCCTCAGACACAGTGTTCTCTCGTGGCAGCCATCTTGGATCTCCTCCCGGATGGTCATATTGAACCCTCCACTTCCCCTTGGAATACACCCATTTTTATACAAAAGAAGGGAGGAAAAATGGAGCTTACTCCAAGATTTAAGAGAAATCAACAAGACCATGGTCCCGATGGGGGCCCTTCAGTCTGGCCTCCCATCGCCAGCAGCCATCCCACAGGGCCATGCTAAGTTAGTCATAGATCTTAAGGACTGCTTCTTTTGCATTCCCCTACACCCATAGGATTGTAAACGTTTTGCTTTTAGCCTCCCTATTGTTAATTGTATTGGTCCATCACCCCACTTTCAATGGAGAGTTTTTCCGCAGGGGATGGCCAATAGTCCTACCCTCTGTCAAAAATTTGTAGCCCAGGCAATAGATCCCTTTCGGCTCAAATATCCTGATTTATATATCATTCATTACATGGATGATATTTTATTAGCAGGACCAGAGACAACAAAATTACATGAGGTGGGACAAGAGTTAAATTCAGACTACAAATAGCCCCAGAAAAGGTTCAGGTCCATCCTCCCCACCTTTTCCTTGGGTTTGAATTGCACCCTGGTGGAATTCTATCTCAAAAAATCCAGTAAAGAAAAGACTCTTTAAAAACACTTAATGATTTCCAACGGCTTTTGGGGGATATTAATTGGTTCCGACCTTACTTAAAATTAACTACCGGAGAGCTTAAACCCTGGTTTGACATCTTGCGGGGGGATTCTGATCCTTCCTCTGCTCGAGAGCTTACCGCAGAGGCCAATAATTCCTTACAAGTTGTTGAAAAGGCCATTCAGGCACAAAAGATTGGGTACTTCTCTCCCACCTCCCTGTTATGGTTACTTATTCTCCCTACAACCTTTACACCCACAGGTATTTTATGGCAGACTAAGCCATTGTATTGGGTCCATTTACCTGCTACCCCCTCCAAAATTCTGCCCACCTACCCCTCCCTGGTTGCCCAGTTTTAAAACTTGGGAGAGAGAGTTCTCTTAAACTTTTGGAAAAGACCCAGACACCATTAGTGTGCCTTACAATGCCTCCCAGGTTCAATGTCTATTACAGTCTTCTGATGAATGAGCTGTTGATTGTATTTCCTTCCAAGGCAAAATAGATAATCATTATCCTTCAGACAGACTAATTCAGTTTCTTTACAGACAGTCCATCATTTTCCCAAAACAGACTAAAAGTTCTCCCATTCCTGGAGCTGTGTTAGTTTTTACTGATGGTTCTTCATCTGGAATTGCAGCCTTTAATATCAATGGAAAAATCTCCAGAGTCCAAACTAAACTTTCTTCAGCACAACTTGTGGAACTGGTTGCTGTTGTGCAGGTCTTTGAGACTCTCTCCAATCACCCATTTAACCTCTATACTGACAGCGCCTATGTAGCTAGCTCAGTCCCCCTGCTCGAGACGGTTCCTTACATCCGTCCCTCCACCAATGCCTCCCCTCTTTTTGCCAAACTTGAACAACTAATCCTGGCCAGGACTCACTCCTTTTTTGTAGGACATATTCGAGCACATTTTGGTCTTCCCGGACCCTTAAGTAAAGGAAATGACCTTGTTGATCAGGCAACTCAAAATAGTTCTGTTGTCCTGACTGCAGTGGTCGCCCCGCCTGACCCCATATCTCAGGCACAAGAGGTGCATTGGTTACACAATCTTAATGCCCAGACTCTCCGACAGATGTTCTCTATCACCCGAGAACAGGCTTGACAGATAGTCCGCCAGTGCCAGGTCTGTGTAACATTTCTGCCTGAGCCACACTTGGGGGTTAATCCTTGCGGTCTTACACCAGGAGAATTATGGCAAATGGATGTCACCCATCATTCTCCCTTTGGCAAATTAAAATATGTTCATGTGTCTATAGATACCTTTAGTGGATTTATTTGTGCTTCCCTTCAGACAGGAGAAGCTACTAAAAATGTTATTAATCATATATTTGCTTGTTCTGCCTTTATGCCATTGCCAAAAGCCATTAAAACAGACAATGGCCCTGGATATACCAGCTCTAGCTTTAAACAATTCTGTGCTCAATTAAAAATAAAACATCTTACTGGCATTCCCTATACTCCACAGGGACAGGGTATAGTAGAAAGGGCTCACCAAACCCTCAAAAATATGCTTTCTAAATTACAACACTTGGGGGGAATATTGTACCCCCTCACAGGAAATTCCAAAACATTGTTAAATCATGCCCTGTTTGTTCTAAATTTTCTGGCATTTGATGAAAAAGGTAAATCTGCGGCTGACAGGTTCTGGCATCCCTCCACAGCCAACTCCTATGCTCAGGCTTTATGGAAGGATCCATTGACCAATAAGTGGTCCGGACCTGACCCTGTGCTTATTTAGGGAAAAGGCCATGCATGTATATATGATTCCGAAGCACAAAATGCCAGATGGCTTCCAGAATGGCTAATAAAATTGGTTAACCCTCCCAGGGAATCCCCTGAGAAAGACTCTAAATGTGCTTAATTTCAGAATCATGAAGCCCCTTCTGCTTCTTCTCCTGGCCTGGTGGGTAGCCCAGCTGGCGGTAAGTGCCCCTCCTCCATACTGACTTTATAATTTTCACCTGGGTTATTGAATATCAGGCCGGAGATATAGTTAACACCAGTTCCTCTGTTGGGGCTTAACCCCACTGGCCTGATTTAGAAGTGGACCTCTGTGTCCTTGCCCTGGGAGCCAGTGCAGATTGGGGAACCCCTTCAGAGTACTTTCCCAAGGAAAGACCTGTAGATTCTCCTAACCTGACTACAATGAACATCTTCCTGGATGCAATTCTTACATTAAGCAGGCCTCTCTGGCTGATGATACTTCTGGAATATATATCTGCCCAGGCAATCACCGTGATCGCTCCTTAAACTACAGATGTAGGTATACAAATGACTATTATTGTGCCTCCTGGGGCTGTGAAACAACAGGGGATGCGTATTGGAAACCTACCTCCTCTTGGGATTACATTACCTTGAGGAGAAAAAACCTCCCCAATTATTTACAAAGAAAATTGGGTGTCACTGTGCCCTTTCCCACTAAGACATGGTGCCAAAATAATTGGTGCGTCCCCTTGCTTATTTCTTTTACTGGTCCAGGAAAACAAAAAGACTGGACTGACTGAGGCTTTCAATGGGGACTTCGGCTGAGAGAATGCACTGCTGGAACCTTGGGGTGTCAGGACCCAGGGCTTCTTTGTAAAATTAAGCTTATCAAAGCCATCCCAAACAAAGGTTCTGCGGCCATAGGACCTAATCCTGTCCTGCTTAAACCAGCAAAGCCCAAATTACCTGCTACTCCAAAGTCTTTTACACCCCCTACTGTTACACAGTTGTCTCCAGGATATACCTTGTTCCAACCTACCATCCCTGAGGGACCCCCAAGTTCAGCTGATCTTATTGTTTCTTTAGTAAACGCCTCCCTGGAGGCTATTCATAATACTAGCAATCCCAATTATCAAGAATGCTGGATCTGCTTCTCTCCTACACCTCCCTTTTATGAGGGTGTTGCGATGCCTATGACCTCCATATTCACCATTGACTCAGATGGCCTGCTTTGGCATGCTGCCCCAGACGGAGGTATCACTCTTAGTTCCTTTTCGGGCATTGGACTCTGTTTTGTTGGCCCTAAAATGTTGCCCCCCCCCCATTGACTCATATCAGTCTGTAACCAGACTGTTGTTGTCAGTAAAACCTCCACTTATACTAAGGCTCCCGATAACACCTACTTTGCTTGATCTTTGGGTCTAACTCCCTTTATAACCAATGAAAACTTTATTGATAACAAGGATTATTGTGTTGTGGTCACTGTGCTACCACGGTTCTTTGTCCATGATCCAGAGCATTTTTTGACTACTCTGGACCGAGGTGTCTCTATTAGACAAAAGAGAGAACCTCTAACTGTCATTACCCTAACTGTGCTCCTGGGATTTAGTGCTGCAAGAGCCGGGACAGGTATTGCCTCCTTGGTCACTTCCCAGCAACATTTTTCACATCTCAGTACCTTGGTAAATAGAGATCTCAATCTCATACATGAGGGAATACAAGATCTTAAAGATTCATTAGCTTCCCTTTCTGAGGTAGTTCTCCAAAATCAGAGGGGATTAGATTTAGTCTTCCTTAAAGAAGGAGGACTCTGTGTAGCCCTCAAGGAAGAATGCTGTTTCTACTCAGATAAGACTGGACTTGATAAGGTTAAAAGGTTGATAAGTCTTGATAAGGTTAAAAGAAATCTAGAGGATAGAAAGAGGGCTCGAAAACAACAAGAATCTTGGTATAAAAATTGGTTTTCCACATCCCCAGGGCTATCCACTCTGCTTCCCAGTCTGCTAGGACCTTTTGTAGGTATCCTTTTACTTCTCTCTTTTGGCCCCTGGGCCTTTAATCAATTGACAAGCTTTGTTAAGAGTCAGGTGGATTCTGCAGTCAAGCCGGTGGGAGTCCATTACCATCGCCTCGCCACGGAAGAAGAGTCTACCGTTGACTGGCCAAAGGACCAAAACGACCCCACATCTCAACCCTTAAACTTCACCTCCCTATAAAAATCAACCCAGGGTTGGAAATTCTGGTCCTGTCCCTCCAAATAATAACTCAGGTCTCTGCAACCCCTCATATACTATTTGGCTACTAAACATATTCCTTCCAGGATCCTTATGGAGCCTTGATGGTATTATGAGAGCAAAATGTGTTACATTTCCACAAAGTGAGTGGTCTGGTAAGTCAGAGACAGAACAGGTGGATAAATCTCGGCCCACCTAAGACAGGATGACCTCGCCAGGAGGAGGCTGATCCAATGACGGGTAAGGGTCCAGCACTGCCCTTCTATCAGGCTCAGACCCCGTTTGTGCCCCTTGTACTGAGGTCAATCTAAGTGGCCTTGTCAAAACCAATGGCCTATGAGTGACAATGCTTGACCTACTCTGGGGAACACTTGCCTCTCTGGTGACGGTTTGCTCCTTTGGATCCAAAAATTTTACTCTTAAACAAAAATAATTGGCTACCAAAATGAGCCCTTCTTTGGGACACCATTAGAGGGTCACGGAAACCTCCTTATCCTTTTTCTTGTATACAGAAAAGGGGGAGATGCTGGAGACAAGCCCTGAGAAACTTCCCTCACCCCTCCCTGAGTAAGAAGGTTCTATTATGGGCCTTTCCAACCTCACTCCTCCCTCGCTCCGCCCCTACCCAAAGTTGGCCTTAAAAAGCCTGCTTCGGCTCAATAAAATTTGACTCTTGACAAGTGCACATTTTCTTGAGTCCATTCCTTCTCTCGCCCATCTTTTTCAGGTTCTGGTCCTCCTCGCCCCATGAATAACTAGGCCCCGCAGGTCGGGGCAATCCTTGAGATACCATCTGATTCTCTAGAAAGCCAAAAGGGAAGAGAATTCTGAGTAAATAAATTAGGGCTCTGAGGATGTGGAGCAATCAGGGAGGAGGAGCACATTTTGTTGAGGTGCTGAGGTGTGCCCATTAAATTGTTAAGTCAGGAGCTATGTAGTCCCTAGAAGCCCTTTGATATCCCTGATGTTCTGGAGTCTAGCAACCTCATGTGGGGAAATTGAAAGTGTATATGGATCATGATTCTGTAAGGTAATAACATAAGCACAGGCAAGTTTTCAGTAGGAGGCTTGCAAATAGCTGTGAGACAAGGTAGATAATATAATGAATGCTAAGGCAGGTACTGCAGTCGGAGCATCAGTTAGTTATGAATTCTACAAGAAAAAAAGAGAAAATTCTATAATTGAACCCAAGGGACAGGAATCCATATCTTATGATTATGAAAATGAAGGAAATTCAATCACATCTAGACTGAAACTTCAAACATTTTTATGAGAGTCTCTTCTGGTCTCCACTTCTATCTTTAATTCTCAGGATCTCTGTTGAAAGAACTTAGAGTAGACACACAATATGAAACAGACAAAGTAAACAGACTTTATTGCAGAGTAAAGTTGTATATTCTTAAGGATCTAGAGTAGGCATTGGTAAGCAAAAAAGAGTCATTTGAAGGTTTTAAAAGCAAAAATTCTGGAGGATGAGAGTAGGCAGTAGCCAGAAGAAAAAAAACATTGTGAGGTCCCACGTGTGTTTCTCCATGTTTTGGACAAGTTTTTATACTATTTCTAAAGTCTCTGAAATGGACAGCTATCTTGAGGGTCATATTTTTGTTTTTCTTATGCTTCTAACCAGTGACAGAGTTAGATTAACAACCCATACTTTTGAATTATAACAATATCCCTTATCTTCATTTCCTAGTCATCAAAGAAATTAATTGATTAATTGGTCAGCAAGGAAAGGTCAACCATCATGGAAAAATGTGGGAGAGAAAAAGGATTAATAACTCTTAGGATATTTTAAAATGCCTTATGGAAATTATTCTATAAGCACTACTCCATAACGTTCCACTTAATCCTACACATGGGATAATACTTAACCCAAAAGCTATTGGTTACCAAATTGAAAGCTTGGTGCCAATGTGTGTGTCTGACGGGGGTGGGGATGTGAGTCATTTCCAGACCACAATGGCCGTGGATATCCTATAATTCATAGAAAGCAGTGAGACAAATTTTAAAATACATGGTTGAGGCAGAATACCTGGTCCTTTCATGGACAGCATAGGTTCATGTTGCCTGTTTTCAGCTGCAGTATCAGTTTTGGCCAAGGGAAAAAATGGGGACTTAATGATGTCCCATTTTGAAAATGAAAGAGAAAGTGGTGTTTAGTGAGATAAAGAGATCTGATGGTATGTGTATGTGTATATTACATTTAACATAAAACCTACATATCTTAACTCTTGTTACATCTATTTCTAATTTTATTAATAGCATTAATGTTTATTTTAATTTGTACATTTAAATGATATAAAATAACTCTTAAAATCAAGTTTAAAAAGGAATTAGTAACTAGCTAATATTTTGAATAAAGAAATTACCACAGGGGGATCCAAGATGGTGGCACAGGAAGGACACTCTTTCTGAACAGCAGCACACCAGGGTCTTCCCAGTGACCATCAGAGAACTCTGGGCTCTAAAACACCACAGAATGTATTTCCCAGGTGAGAGGAAATCCCACAATGTGGGATTCAATCGGTTTCAGGTCACCCAGCTAAACCCAAAAGGAGTTTTCAGGTCCAACGGGTGCTAGGTTGCCAACCCAGAACCACACCCTGGCATGCTCTGATCACTGTCCCAGACTAAACTGCAGGCTGCACAATACCAGAGACTGCGATTTCCAGTCAAAAGAAAACCCGCAGTGCGGGAAGCAATTAGGACCAACCTTAGAAAAACCCAGGAAATCCCTGGTAAAGGGCCCATGTTCAGCTGGTGCCCAGTCACCAGCCTAAAGTGAGGTCCTTAGCTGCCAGCACAGAATCCTGCTTTCGAGTCCAACTCACTATCCCAGACAGAACTGTGGGACTCAGGGCACCAGAGATTGGGTTTCTCTGTTGAGAGGAAACTCCACAGTGAGAGGAACAGCAGCTCTGACCTCAGAGCACTGAACCAACAAAAAAAAGTTCTTGGCAAAATTTCCCAGGTTCCTGCAGGTAGCCAGCAAGGCAGAGCCATGCACCTGTGACTGCATGCTTTACTTACCATCCTAGATGTAAATGCAGACCTTAAAACACCACAGACTCAGAGAAAAAATCAGGTCCGACTTTCAGGATACCCAGCTCCAGAAAAATTTCTGAGTTCTGAAGGCTCTAGGCTCTGTCTGGACTTCTACTGCACACATGAGTGCTGTGCCCACCTGCCATTGAT
Source organism: Pachyuromys duprasi (assembly GCA_028658305.1). NCBI lineage: Eukaryota > Metazoa > Chordata > Mammalia > Rodentia > Muridae > Pachyuromys > Pachyuromys duprasi. The sequence continues at coordinate 2,729 of JAQQSO010007377.1, read as the reverse complement.
TACAGCTGCCATTGATTACTGGAGCACACAGCTCTAACCCCAGACCTACAAAAGCCTGAGAGCCATTAGAGAAACCCTCAGATACTGCTCAAGGTGTGATCAGTTATTCCATGCTAAACTGACAAAACCGCACAACTCCTTGGTTCTTCACGAGTGCTGCACCCAGCATATAGAGCTTAAGAACAGCAGCAGCACCTCACTAAATTCAGAGCAAAAAATCCCAGCAGCAGGGCAGCCATCTCCAGGACTTCTCCTGATGTGAGGAGAGCCTTCTAAACACCAATCACAGTTATCAAAGAGGACCATATGCCTGTTGCTGTTTTCATGGTAAGAACAAACAGGCAAAGAAGCCGCTTGCAACGAAGTGCAGGAAAGCACTTATCAGTGTGCATGAACAAAGTAGATACATAATCACAAAACCGTTAGTCTTGCTTTGTAGAGCAAAGTGTATGTTGCTCTTTTCATGGTAAGAACACACAGTCAAAGAACCGGCTTGAACAAAGTGTAGGCAAGCACATACCAGTGTGCAGGAACAAAGTGGATACGTAATAACAAAACAGTCTTTGTAGAGCAACGCATATGTTGCTGTGTTAATGGTAAGAACACACAGGCAAAGAACATGCTTGCAACAAATTGCAGGCCAGCAATTACCAGTGTGCACAAACAAACTGGATACATAGGCACAAAACCATAAGTCTTGCTTTGTAGAGCAAAGCGTACGTTGCTTTTTTCATGGTAAGAACACACAGGCAAAGAACCCGCTGGCAACAAAGTACAGGCAAGCAAATACAAGTGTGCAGGAACAAAGTGGATACATAATCAGAGATCCTTTAGTCTTCCTTTATAGCACAATGCATGTGTTGCTGTTTTCACGGTAAGAATGCACAGGAAAATAACCCTCTTGCAACGAAGTGCAGGGAAGCACATACCAGTGCTTCCGAAAAAGTGGATACATAATCACAAAACCGTTAGATTTACTTTGTAGAGCAATGCATATGTTGCTGTTTAAACTGTAAGAAAACACAGGCAGAGGACCCGCTTGCAACAAAGTGCAAGCAAGCAGGTACCAGTGTGCATGAACAAAGTGGATACATAATCACAAAACCGTTAGTCTTGCTTTGTAGTGCAACTTGTATGTTGCTGTTTAAATTGTAAGAACACAAAGGCAAAGAACCCCTAACAATGAGAAGCAGACAAGCACGTATCCAGATGTGGATAGTACTCACAAAAGCATTAGTCTTCCTTTGTGGAGCAAAGTTTATGTTGCTGTTTTCACTGGAAGAATACACAGGCAAAGAACCCGTTTGCAACAAAATGCAGGCATGTGGGTCGCGTAGTCGTCTTGCCAGCAAGAACGCACACAGATACCAGGATTCTTCTGCAGCAAGCGTTTATTTCAGCAGTGAATGGAGGAAGACCCCAAGCCCCAAAATGGCACAGTTTTTACACTCTACTAGGTGGCGTGTTGGTTCCTGATTAGCAGAGGCCAGTCAGGCCATATGACATACCTGAATGGCGTGACTCTGGGGCTCATTTCCAGCCCAGGCGCATGTGTAATGACAGTTACACATGCCGGCGCCATCTTGTAATGGCATTTGCAGGCTCTCTACATCTCCCCCTTTTTGTTTTATTAAGACACAACGGCCAAAGTTAGAGGTCTGATCCCTGGTGCAGATGGCACATGTACTGGTACAGTCTTTGAACCTTCATTCATTGACTGTCCTGACCCGGCCAGTGTCCTTTTTCCCAGGGGAGGGCAACATTTAGACCGTCATGCAATCAGACATGCCTTTTAGAGAGCCTCCAGCTGAGGCGATTTGAGAGTCTTTGTGCAGTGCCTCGCCTAACAGACCGAGTGTGACGGAATACATGCTTCAAGCAGATATGATACCTTTCCTGTGCAATGGAGTAATCTCCTGGGAGTGCAAGGGCTATCACGTGCTTATTTGTACAGCATAGAAAGCCATACTTCAGGGGAGGAGCCTTGTTCTATTTCCACAAGCGCTTGTGCTATGACCACCTTGTCAAGATTGTGTTGATTTTTGAGTCTGCAAAACAACCAGAGAACCAGAAACACGCCTCCACAAACTATTGTGCCAAATATACCAACCCCCACCCATTCTTTTAAAAAAGGGAGAAGGCTGAAGAAATCCACGACAACAGTCCTTCCGTCAGCGACAAATCCACTCGAGTAGAGTTGATCGTTGCTATGGCAGCTCTTAACGCCTCAAGGGTTTCATCGTATCCCTCAGACCAGTTTCCTGCAATATACAAACTCAATTCCCTGGATAGATTAGCAGCACGGGTAAAATTCTCATATTGAATGCTGGTAATGCAAAGTGCGCCCATTTTCTATTCACATCCTATTTGGGCTAACTGGAAAAGAATATCCAGTCTTTCCTCCAACAAATCTAAACGCTGGTTCAGAATCATAATGCCTCCTTTCAGTTGAGCTGTCTCAGGGTCTCCAAAAATTCTATTAGCAGCCTCTGTCATACGAGCCACAAAGTCAGAAAATGGCTCCTGGGGACCTTGCACTATCTTTGTCAAATGCCCAGTAGGCTCCCCCTTCTTGGAGAGTGCTTTCCAAGCCTTAATGGCAGCTAGAGATATTTGACCATAAGCTCCTCTGTCATAGTTAGTCTGGTTATTAGCATACTGACCTTGACTGGTTAAGAGATCAAAGGTCCATTGTCTCTGATTGTCTTCAGTATAACTATTAAGTCGTG
>JAQQSO010007376.1:0-10668 GCA_028658305.1 Pachyuromys duprasi | reverse complement strand
GTCACATTCCAATGGGTAAGAGAAAACATATCAAGGGCTCAGGAGCCTCCCACTCTGAATTATCCTATTTCTTCTACAAAGGCACATTAAGATAGTCATTCATCTAAGATCATTTCTTGTCTCTCATTTGCCCTACATTGTTCTGCATTCACCCTTCCTCAACTCACAAATAATGGAAGTACTTGTTTGAGCTAGTGTTTCCAGTACTGGCATTTTGGGAAACTCTCTTGGACTGTATTTTTCTGAAGTGTATGTGAATGCCTGTGTTTGCATGTGTGAGTGTGTATGTTTATGTGTGTGCAGCACCCATGGAGTGGGTCCAGTCTAACCCAAATACACAATATATATGTGCTCTGTATGACAAACATGAAAAGTGTATGCAGTGACCTAGGCTATGTGGTTCTAGAAGGCTGTGAAGGGGGTTTGAGGTGTCAGAAATTTCTATACTGTTGACCTGGATTTTGCTTTGATTTCTATAAACAAGTAGGCTCAATTAACTACAGACAACAAGCCAATATTTTGTTGCAGTGTGGCCTAGCTTCAGTTACTGCATCCATATTCTTGCCTTGAGCTCCTGCCTGGGCTTCCCTGCAATGTCGACTGTAATGTGTTCACATGTACCAAAATTTCTCCTGGTTTGCTTTTGGTCCCATTGTTCATCCCAATTAACAGGAACAAAGTAAGCCTGAAAACAAAGTGAGATTTCTGGTAATTTACAAAGAAACAGCATTCTCTGGAGATCTGTTAAAAAGGACCCTTTTCAACGTTGGCCTAAGGCAAACATCTGAAGCCTATAGAGCTATCAGCTGCCAGGTAAGCTAGGGCAAGAAGGTACTTCAAAATCTTCTAGCATTCCTTTCTGGAAAACTCAAGGAAGTAACATATTCCATAAAATCCTAAAACCAAGTGTGTGAAAAAGCCTGACTGTGCTACCTTCAGCAGCACATATACTAAAATTGGAACAGTACAGAGAAGATTAGCATGTCCCCTGCACAAGGATGCCATGAGAATTCGTGAGGTGTTCCACATTAAAAAAAAAAAAAGGCTAGTGCATGCCTTTAATTCCAACACTAAGGAAGTAGGCAGGCAGATGTCTGTGAATTCTAGGTCACAGATTTAAAAAAATGTAGAAAAGGAAAAAAATGAGAAAAATAAAACAAAGGAAGAAGGAAGACAGAATGGAGGATAGAGAAAGGTGATTCCGCAACAAGTAGTCCCTCAAATTAATCCCAGGTCACCCCTAGTGTTGTTCTCGGGAACTGTAGAAGTCTGCCCTTGTAGTAAATGATGGTTTTCTTCAACTGACATCTCTACCACCTATATCTTGGTATTAATTCCGATGAGGATAGAGGATTGGAAATTTTCTTTTTTCCACTCACACAACATTGTCTGCAGATTCTTTGCATCCAGAAAGTTGTGTTTCATGAGTCTGGAAAAAGATTGCAGAATATTTCAGATTGAAAGGGTTTGGGATATCCAGAACTTACCAATTATATCTTTCGAGAAAACCTTTCCTCTTTGCGTAGTAGGCAATTTTCACCTTCATTTCCATGTTTTGCTTTTAAAAATAAGAGCAAGTAGAGGAGCACCAGATACACTGTGTAAGAGAGTAGGTGAACAACACTTGAAATGTGAGGTTAGGCATAAAGTGTGATTTGTACAGATTATGCATGTTTTCATGTTCAAAGAAATAAGAAGGTAAGTTCTCCTGAAAGGAAGTGACGACTCACTATCCATCCTTCTTTCAAAATAGGTCACTGACACTAAAGAGCAGAAATCTCAAGAGGACTAGATAGTTTGTGACTTTACCAATTGCGACCAAAACTGAAGCCCATGTTGCCTGAATGTGGGATGTTGTATGTTTGGAAATGCACATCTCTGTTTTTACGGATAAATCTGTAAATGATAGAAGTCAGCTCTGTATTTTAACAATTTTCCTGCAAATATTGTGGAGCAATGCCTTATCTCTTCAAAGCTTGTTCGAACCTTTGAAGTATGGCCTGAGACATCTTGATTGTTTGTTGAGAATGCAAGCATTTGTCGGTGGAGGTGGCAATCACTAAGTACAGTTGGGTTATGGGGAATAGCAGATTCCAGGCTTAGCTTTTGTCTTCTGTTCCTCAGTTTCTGAACTCTCTGACATCTTCTTGGCTAATAAAAGTAATACTGTTCATAGTTGATTACTCAGAATAGCCCTCATGTTCTTGTGTAACTGATAATTTTTTTGTATTAGTTTTTTGGCTTCCCTTTTCTCTCTGCAAGCTTCACCACCCTTATGATCACCCCAACACTAGATATAAGAGAGAAAAAAAGGTAGACAAGAATGTATCCTTACATTCCTTCAAGCTGATTAAGAAATTCAAGTTCTTTGGGGAAAGTTTAAACTTTGTTGTCAGGATATCTAATTTCTACTTATCCTTTCTTTACACATGACTAATGGATGAATAAAAATCATTCAATGGCATCCAACAACAAAAAAACACCAAACAGCTCACAACAGCAACCATGCCTCTCAGGGTCCTGAGTTTAATACACTGTCTCTAAAGTTCCCAGCATTCCCAGAAACTGAGTGCAGCTGAAGAAACTATACCCCTCCTAGAGCACAAATCAAATCCTAATCACATGCTGTGAAGCTGCCCCAAATCCCCACACCTGGATTAAATGAGAAAATATTCCCATAACATTATTTATATACAAGTAACCAAATTTGCACAATTCTCACTACCTTCTTGTGATTAAGGGTGGTTGTACATAGGGTGCCATCTCTGTGCTCTATTTTTTTCACCTGCCTATTCTCAGGAGTAATTTGCTGTACTTAATTTTCTGCCAGACATTGTTATACCCTCTTCTGTTTGTGCTGAGCTTCCTAGTTTGATTTTCTTAAGGACTTCCCCTTCATTGTCACTTTTCCCTTCTTTAAGCCATGTTCCTACAGGGCTTAAAATGTGCTGTGCTATGGTTCGATGGCGGATGATTGTTCCTGGTGATCTCCATGGTGAATAAGGAGCTGCTTCAAATGAGTCTGTATCACCTTTACCCACCAGATATACAACTCATTGTCATCAATCTCAGAGTCTTGTGCTGCTTTGCTAAGGATGTGATCTTCAGAGCCCCCCAAGTCACATTTCAATTGACCTGAAACCACATCTTAATAGAAATAGTCTCCTGAGTGTTTGGTTACACCATATACAAGATGCAGATTTGATGGCTTTTCAGCCTGTTTCCCTATGTCACAAGTCATGCATTGCCTTCATCATAACCTTCAAAGATCTGTCTTACCTAAGGAAGGGAGATTCTTGTCACATTTGTGGCTCTTTCATTGTCATCAGCCAGGTGATCCCTGACAGTTTCCTTCTGATTCATTGATGCTCTCCTGAGGAGTCTGGAGATCAAATATGAAGCCAGCATTTCCTGTAGGATGCTCTCTTGCCTGGAATGTGGAAGCCAGCATTTCCTGTAGGCTGCTCTCCTGACTAGAATGTGGGCCCGGTTTTCCCACACAGATATCCCCTTAGCTGATGCCTCCTGTAGGTTGTTTTTCACCAACCCCCAAACCTGTAGATTGCCCCGTGTCCTTCACGTGCTCTTTCAGAGAGAAACATGGTACTCTAGACAAATCTTTCTGTGTTTAATCTCTACACAGTTGTATTGATTGATTTTTGTTTAGTACCACAGGGAAGCATTGTCAGGCTGAAACCCTTAGCAATAGCTCCACAAATGGTAAGAAAAACTTTTCCACGACTTTAGCAAAGGTAAAGGAGAAAATTTACCTGATTCAGGACACTGTTTCCCATAGCAATTTGCCATAACAAGTCCTGAAGGAATAGAATTGTCAGCTTAGCCAAATCATATCTCAACAGGTTAACCAAAACAGATTAAATGTGAGAGGCCTCTTATACTAACATTTACAACTGAACTACTCTTGTAGAATTCTTATTCAAACCAAAGGGAGATGGGCATGAGTGACCCATGCCTGTAATTGCATCATTCTGGAGGGAGAGGCAGGTGAATTGCTGAAGTTTGGGGCCTACCTTGACTATGGGTGTTCCTGGTGGGACCAAGACAAAGAACAAGATCATGTGCAAAACTAACTAACTACCAAGCACCCTAGCTCCCTAGCTATACCTGCCTACATAACCTGCCTACCAACCTACCTACCTACCAAAAAGCATTTAGGAAAGAAAACAGCAGATCTATTTCATGAAGCATTGACATTTCCTAATGATCTGATATTTAAAATTTTGTATAGGATATAAGTAATGTGCTCTTATAATATTTAATTCTTAAACAAAATTCTTTCTTTTTGAGAATATCATATATGACAGATATATTTACATCATTTTCATGCCTTATTTCCCTGGCTCCAACTACTCCAGCACTCCCTCTGCTCTCTTTCTCAAATTCACGAACTCTTCTTCTCTAAGTAATGTTGTTACCCAAACACACAGGTTTCCACCAAAAGGAAGACACACAGACCCATGCCCATATGTTCAAAATACCTCTGAGTCCTTTTTGTATTGTGTCAATTTATATAGGTGGATTGCTGATGATGTAGGGTTGAATCAGGAGGCTCAGCTTTGGAGAGAATTGATTCTCCCACTCTCAGCACAGATAGTCTGTAACTTGTGACATTTCCCCCATCAACATTTGGCATGTTGACTGTTGTGGTCATGATCTAAGTCTTCTTTCCACAAACATATGGTTGGGATTTCACTGGGTGCAGCATCCCTGTCTTATGTTGAAGATATTAGGTCCCAGCATTCATCCTGATCTTCTGGCTCTTAAACTCTGTCCACCACTCTTCCTGTGATTATACCTCATCCTTGGCTGTAGGTGTTCCCTTGTAGAGGAATTTTAATTTAGATCATGGCTGCTCTGGCAAGAGATCACATCCCAAGACAATCTAGGTCTGTGTCATGCAGATGCAATACAAACATGCCTGTAATCCAGGAGCCAGACAAAAGCAGATCTGAGTTCAAGGCCTGTCTGGTATAGAGAAAGCTTCAGGTAAAGAAAAGCTTAGGTGCACAAGTGGTGGTACATGCCTTTAATCCCGAACAATGAAGGTAAATTTAGTTTGTACAAGAAAGTACCCATGTTTGAAAGTGATGTTTCATTGAGTGGAAGAGTGAGGACTCACAGAAAGAATTGACAGAATAAGATAAGCCAGACTCTCAGGAGAGGAAAGAGGAGCTACTTACAGGGCAACAGAGAATGAGAGGGAGAGGTGGCAGTTTTAACAGGAAAGTTTTACAGAGAGGATTAATGAGAGCATAAGTTAGACACAGGTGACAACAGAATGAGGCAGAGAATGATAAGCAGCCAGAAGAATGGAAAAGATTGCTGCAGTTACTTTGAGGCAATGGAGCAATTCAGGAGCCAAGAGAAGGCAGATTGTGTAAGTCAGCTGAGAGAGAACAGCTGCGTTGAGCCAGCCCTCACAGAGCTCGGTAAGAACAAGAAAGTGTGATCTTATTAAGCAGTAATTCTCAAAGGCCTAGGTTAGATTGTATGGAGGCTAGAAGCTTCCAGGTCTAGGGCTAGATTATATCAGGCAGAGGTAGTAAGCCTCAGAGACAAAAATTGAACCAGGTGAATAAAAGTTCCCTTTGTACTGCACCAGTTGAAATACTGGTGTTCTAGATGCTGTGTGTACTTCCTCAATTGTGTTAAGTCATGTCCTCAATTAATCTCTTCCTTTAGCCACACATCTGTGAGGATTATTTCTTGGGTGTCTGTCATCTTCCTGTCCACTAAATAACATGCAGATCTCAACAGTACCCCATCAAGGGTTGAAGGAAACATGACCCTACTTCTTGATGATTCTGTTACAAACTGAGGAGACAAACTTCCTCACTCAGAGCTGATGATATTTATTGTTTGATGAATAGACCTCTTTTCCCCACCACTAACCATGAATTACCAACCAGTTTAAACACAACCTCTAATCTGAAGCTGCCCTTTTTTCTGTCTATCCTCTTCTCCTTCTGACACCCGGAAGACAGTTGTAGGTTGTTCAAAATAACACAGACAATTGCTGAGGATTCTAGGAGATTACAGATGCCAGCCAAGACCAATAGACCCTAGCAAAACTTCCAAACACTATATGTCTCCTTTGAGAAGGCCTGTGTAATTCTACAGGTCTGCCTCTATATGTTACTTGACCTTTTCCTCCTGCATCTTCTACAATCCTTTCTTTTTTGTACTATTGTGGGTTATTAACATTCATTATTGATTTATCTTTAGTTAAGCAGCAGTTATTCCTAAACCGGCTGTATACACAAATCACCACACAGAGTCTAGGATTTATTTAATTAACCTAGAGCACATTGCTTGGCAATAATTACTCCATCCTAAACCTACAAGCCTCCATAAGTTTCCTACCATTCAGATTTCACCCATTGTACTTGCTTTCAGCCATATCTTAGTTCTGGTCCATCACTTTTCATGGTTCCAAGTCTTCTCCTCCCCACTTTTACACTCCTACTCTTCCACTCACTTCCTTCTCTTCACCTCTGGACCAGGATGCCCCACTCTATTCTCTCCATTGCACAGCAGGATTGATTGTTTTATTGACAATACAGAGAAGAAATGGTGGCATGTTTAAACAAACTTGAGACAGCTGATGCTTAGAATAAGCATCACAATGCAATGTCCTGATTGAAACCAGATAGTGGGGTAGAGAAATCAGCATTTGAATGAACAAATGTGAATTGAATACATTTCACAAGAACATTATACCAACAGTGTACATTTAGTGTTTTGTTCACTATGTGCTGAGGATACTGTATTTTCTGGTCCAATTCATTTGGGGTTCTGTATGCATCTTGTAATTTTAGAGGCATCTCTTCTTTGGGTTGGGAATATCTTCTAAGATTTTGTTGAGCTGGGCTTCTTCTGCTTCCTCTACACTTATTATTCTTAGGTTTGGTCTTTTCATATAGTGTCCCAGATTTCTTAAATTTTATTTTTATTAATTACAGTTTATTTACATTGTATCTCTCCTGTATCTCTCTCTCTCCTCCCATTCAAACCCCACTCTCCCTCCCTGTTCCCCACCCCTGCCCCTCCCACAGTCCACTGATAGGGGAGGTCTTCTTCTCCTTCTGATCTTAGTCTATTAGGTCTCATCAGGAGTAGCTGCATTGTGTTCCTCTGTGGCCTGGGAAGGCTGTTCCCCCCTCATGGGGAGGTGATCAAAGAGCAGGCCAAACTGTTCTTGTCACAGACAGTTCCTGTCCCCATTACTATGGAACCCACTTGGACACAGAACCGCCATGGGCTACCTCTGTGCAGGGGTTCCAGGCCATCTCCATGCATGGTCCTTAACTGGAGTATCAGTCTCAGAAAAGACCCCTGTGCTTAGACTTTTTGTATATGTTGCTCTCCTTGTGGAGCTTCTGTCCTCTACAAGATTTACTATCTCCCCATTCTTTCCTAAGATTCCCTGCACTCTGCCCAAAGTTTGGCTATGAGTCTCAGCATCTGCCTTGATACCCAGCAGGGTAGAGCTTTTCAGAAGCCTCTGTAGTTGGCTCCTGTCCTGTTCCCTCCTCCAGTGTCCATCCTTTTTGCCTTTCTGATTCTCTGCATCTGATTTTTAGATGAGATAAAGCTTATTCAACATCCAGTAGACTGCTGGTCTCCGGGGATTCTATGCCCCTTGGCACATGTAGCTTCTGGACTCTTGCAGAAATCATTTACACACACACACACACACACACACACACACACACACACACACACACACACACACGAACAGGAACCACACTTGCTTAGAAACCAGAATTCAAGTACCACATAAACAGAAAAACCAAAGGAGAGGTCTCTGTATAGCAGGTAGTCTCCTTGTGTCCTGGCTCATCATGTTCCTGTATTTGGGATGTGGAACATGGAGGATCAGAATCTCAAGGCCATCCTTGGTTAGAAAGGGAATTTGAGAGCAGCCTGGTCTACATGAAACCAAAACACAGGCCTGCAAGTGCAAGCACGTACACACAAGCACAGCCATATAGACACACACTCATACAAACATACACACCACACACACACACAAAGACAAACACAAAAGATATCTGAATAAATCCATACATTTAAATGATTACACAGGAGTTCACATTGACAGGACACTTCTTGAGTAACAAGGTACAACTTGCATCTGTTTGATTATGCCTGTGTTGGTATAATGTTCTTTTGGAATGTATACAATTTACCTTTGTTCATTCAAATGCTGATTTATGTACCACAATATCTGGTTTCAGTCTGGTCATTGTAATGTGATGCTCATGCATCACATGTCTCTAGTTTGTGTAATCATGCCACAATTTGTTCTCTGTGTTGATAATACAAACAACCAGTCAATGTTGAGCAAGGCAGAGAATAGTGTGGGACGTCCTGGTAAGGAGTTGAAGAGGGAGAGATCTGAGAGGAGAGGACCAGGAAACATCAGGAGAAATGACCTGGACCTAAGATATGACTGACAAGCAAGTATAATGTGGGAAATCTGACTGGGGAGAAGCTATGTGTGCTTGGACATTTAAGACAGAGTAATAACGGCCCTGCATTGTGCTCTAGATTAATTAAATAGATCCTAGTGTCTGTGTGGTAATTTGGGTATATACCTGGTTTAGGAATAACGTTTTGTGTTACCTAAAGATAACTCAATATTACATATTAATAATCATCAAGATGCCTGTAAATAACACTGAGCAGTTTCATTGTGTTCCTCTTAGAAGAAGACACAGAAACAGGTGGAAATGAGTGTTTGGTTTTGGATGCTAATAGAAAGGCAATCCCAGCCTGTCACACAGAGGTTCTCTGTTCTTTTCAATGTCCCTATCAATGGACAAATCACTAAGGTACCACCCTGAAGACAGAGTTCCTGAGTAGTTTCTCCATCCTACTATTGTTAAGTCACTCTCAGTATCCTGGAAAGACTTATGTCACAGTGAGTTCCTCCCAGCAAGGCACCAGAGCCTCGGTCAGGGTCCCGTCAGTACTGACAGCCTGTACACTGGGTTAGGGTGAAGGGCTGCTAGACTCTGGGGCTTCAGTATGGAAATTAAACTTGATTTTAGGTGAATAGAAAAAGAAATCTAGGGTCTCAACAGTGTAACAAGCTGATTGCCATTGGGACTCTAGTTTTAACTACTTTTCCTAACTTTCCCTCTACCTGCAGGAAAAGATCCAATCTTCCTAAGAATCCTGTTTCTCCCCAGAAGGACTGGCCATATCCAGCATCCAGTTCGTGAGAGACCTGTGTATGAGGGTCCAACATCTCAATACTCTCTGTAAGCTTTCAGCCCTGAGAGCTCAGATGCCCATCTCTTCCAGGGGGCACCCTCCACTGACAACATCTAGTAGCAGGAAGAACATAATCAGCATTCAGTATACAGGGAGCGAGGAGAGCAAAAGGTTGTTTCTATGATCAGGTGAGAGGAGGGGATTCACGAGACCAGGCACATGCTTGGTCTTTCCTTATCAGCCACACTTGGGCTTCCCAAGTGAGGAGCTGTGTCCTGGCTCTTCTGTCATGGCTATGATCTAAAGGCCTAAAACTGTTTTCAGAATATTTGGTCCTTTTCTGGTTGGAGACTCCACAGGTCATATGGCATTCAGAAGCCAATGAAACTTGAATCTGTGTCACAAAAGACTCCGTGTGTAGGCTTTGGGCCACATGATTTACAACACCCCCCCCCAAAATTCCCCCAATCAACAGGGTATGGTATCAACTCCAAGTTATCAACTTGCAGAGGCAAGAAGTTATATGCGAGTTCATAGTGTGGTCAATTTAGTGAGTTTTGGGAAAGCCATGTTTACATAGTGGAGACCTTCCCTCAAAAAATAATAGTAGAAAAGCAACAAAAAGTCCGTATAAAATGACCAGAACCTCCACAGATGTATACAGATGAGATCACTTAAGATGAACACAAATGTTCATATAAGCTGGGTGTTGAGGACTCTTTGTAACATTCAATGGTAGAAATAAAAATGTCTGATGACAGGGCTAATCAGAATATGATATAACCCATGTGTCAAGTCTGGGTGATATGAAATTCTTCTGAGGTATAATACAATGCAAAATGAATAACTGTAGGTCACTGAAGTAGGGGTGAGATCAAATCACTGGACTTTGCTGGCATCATCAGCAGAAGGGTGTGCCATCACTCCTCCTTGGAGTTCAAAGAACACCACCTTAGTGCTGTTTTTGGACGTTGGGAGCATCACAGCGACAGTGCTGTTGGTGGACGGAGAGCACGGGATGGAAATGGGCAGCCCCTCCAGCAACCCCTGGCTGTGCTCAGCTGCTGAGCAGCAAGAGTACAAGCCTGAAGCCCAGGTGGAGGAAGAGGTAAAACTCCAAGGCAACCATTGTGAGACTGGACATGACATTGCCTTCAGGCCTTCGTTTACTGAAAACAGCATAAGCACCACATTGCTTGTGGCCTGTTAACCCCAAGGCAGGACATATGCCCTACCCAAGATGACCTTCTGAATCTTAGAGAAGATTATAAAATAAATGTCAGGCACCTGAAGCCATATCATTGGTGTCTGTTTGCCATAGCTGTGACAGAAAACCGACCGAGTTTGGAAAGACGTATTTCCCTGGATGGAAGTAATCAGGGACTCCTCGCCCTGGAAGGCTTAAGGTGCTATTCGACTGTTTAC
>JAQQSO010007375.1:0-10669 GCA_028658305.1 Pachyuromys duprasi | reverse complement strand
CATCTATTCCAATTATTCTTAGGTTTCGTCTTTTGATGGCATCCTTAATTTCTTGGATGTTTTGTGCTTGGGATTTTTCCGATTTTTTATTTTCCTTGAGTGAGGAATCCATTTCAGCCAGCGTATCCTCTGCTCCTGATATTCTCTCTTCCATCTCTTGTATTCTATTGTTGATGCTTACCTTCGTGGTTCCTGATCTTTTCTCTAAGTTCTCCAGTTCCAGGTTCTTCTCCCTTTGTGTCTTCTTTATAGATTCTAATTCCGTTTCCATGCTTTGTATGGTTTCCTTCATCTGATTGACTGTGTCTCCTATTTTGTTTGTTTCCCCTCTGTATATCTTTAATTGTTCCTGTATGTGGGCAGTTATATTCTTTTGAATTTCTTTGAGGGCCTTGTTCATTTCCTCTGTTTGTCCCTCTTTTTGTTCCTCTAATATCTGCATAATCATAGCTTTAACATAATTTTCCTGTGTCTCCACTGAATTAAAATCTCCATTGCTTTTGGGTGTTTCTGGTGGGGCCATGATTATTGTTGGGTGAGTTCTTTCGCCGATTTCTGGGAATTTGTTTATATATAATCAAGGAGCTGTTTGTGCTTTAAGGCTGAACTTCAGACTGGAACTGTCAATCTCTTGTGTAGGGAGTATTGTTCAAGAAGATCAGGGAGTTCCAGTGGTTTGATAGTGTGTGTTGTGCCTCAGTTGAACTCTGTTGTGGGATCTGTATGCCTGGCTTTGTGCTCTGCGCTAGAAGCTGTGAGCACTGCAGGCTGGTTTACCCTCTGTTTTAGAGGCTTGCCTCCTCACTCTGTGCCAGAGGCCAAGTGTCCCGGTTTGAGATGTCAGCTGGAAGCGCAGCTCTGGTCAGGGGGCTCCATGCTCCGACCTGGGCTTGCTGCTAAGGGCTCTCCTCTGTACTGGAGACATGGAGCCTCCTTCTGGGCCAAGGGCTGTGCACCAAGGTCTGAGATGGTATTTGGGGACATCTCAGTCTGGACCTGATGCTGTGTGTCCCAGTCCCGGGTGGTAGCTATTGTCTCCATGGGGAGTGTGCCTGCCCAATGCAGTCCTGTCTGGGGAAAGGAATCTAGGGCCTTCTCAGACTGGCCTGTGGACACACACACACTGTCTGGAGTGGTTGCAGGCATTGCTGAGTAGTGTGTGCCTGCAGTATGCAGGCCAGTTGAAAAGGTACCTGGGGCCTTGTCTGGCCTGTGGACACACACAGGGACTGAGGTGGTTGCCGGCAGAGCCGAGTGGTGTGTGCCAGATGGATGCAGGCCGGTCAAAACAGTACCCGGGGTACTTGGATCTCCCCCCAATTTTTTTTAATCTCAGTATTGGATCTTCAGGTGATAAGTTCAGTTTTTTAATGTTTTAGTTTTAAAATTAGACATTGTCTCAACACACCCCTTTCCACTTTGGTTGACAGTAGGAAACTGATACTCTTACAACTTAAATTTGTTCCTATAGACTGGTTGTCTCACAAGTATCCTTAGCTGAGAGCTGTGGAAGCTTTACCTGGTCTCCTAATTCTATTCTGTATTCGTTCAAACAAAGAGCAAACTCCACCAGTTCAATTGGATTGCCTCCTATAACAAATCGCTCTCCTAGCTCAGTGAATTTTCTCTTTAAGCATTTCCCACTAAGCTTTAGATTTTTATATTAAAGAACCTAATTTGGTTTTCCAGTTCACTGTCTTACTGGCTAAATATATTTATGCAGCAAGCTTCTTTTAACATAGCCTCTTGCTTAGGTCTAAAGCTTTCTTCCTTTATAGAGACCTCATTTGCTGCCTTCATTCTCCATGATTTGTTTCCATAAACAGGCTACTGTACAAAGGTCAACAGTGAGAGTCTAACATCCTGAAATTGAGCAAATGATTATCATTTAGTGTGCCTCTTTTTTTTCTCATTCAGGGATAAAATAAGCCTCACTTGGAGGTAGGATGCTAGAATATTTTATTTTCTGCATGGAACAAATGCATCTGCTCAGAGCTTAGGACCTGATTGCTTTTGCTCTTAGAATGAATTATAAATGGGTAAAGCATCTCCACTGTATCATACACCTTCAGACAAAAACAATAGAGGTTTCCTGTAAAAAAAAATAATAGTACTTCCAACAATAGGGTTGAGTGGAGCTAAACATGCCAAGTGGATCACTCTTAGACTGTTTTAAGATTCATGATAGGCCTCTGAAGCAAGTATGCCAG
The DNA here is from genome assembly GCA_028658305.1 of Pachyuromys duprasi. Lineage (NCBI taxonomy): Eukaryota > Metazoa > Chordata > Mammalia > Rodentia > Muridae > Pachyuromys > Pachyuromys duprasi. Next base: position 8,459 of record JAQQSO010007375.1, on the reverse strand, counting down.
CTACCCTGTTCTTGTGCCACTCTGCCTAAGTCTCTGACCACAGGGACCATTATTGAGAATGAGTGGGCCTTTCATTCTCGATGACTACTTACTTTTCTGCTATGCTGAGGACTTCCAATTACAACGTCAGCTCTTAGGCACACACCAATTTTCTGGGCCCAGCCTCATGGACTGTCTGGTTCTCTCAGCAAGCCACCAAATAGATAGTCTTTAATATGGCTGTAGTCTACTCTTGTTCTCAATAGATAAAACCAGGAGTGCTGGACCTGTGTCAGTTGTCAAGAGAAATTTATATTGTACAGAATTAATAAAAAAAAGTATAACTGAGAATATAGTTCTATGGTATAGCACCATACACAGACACACATACACACACATATGTATACACACACACACACACACACACACACACACACACATATATATATATATATATATATACTCTAAAGGTAAATGGAAATATAAGGGTTAACATAATAAACCTATAATTATGTAACTACAAATATCACACTTTCAGATTTACTTGCATGTTTTCTTTGGTTTGATTTTCCTTCAGGATATCAATAGATTATAATGAAATTAAAATGATTAACTGCTAAAGTGAATTCTACTAATATCAATCTTATTATTTAATCTTTCCCAAAATAATCTTTGTTGTTTGACTTTCATACTTTCTTATTCCAAACTCTTTATTCCAGCTGGATTGCTTACTGTATTCACATTTATTTCTTCTTTTCTTCATGACGATTTCCATTTGCATTTCTGCATCCCTTTACTTGTATTATCTGGAACTCAATGACTAAGGAAGAGGTGCCCTGACCTTTCTTTCAGTTAGGATATGATATCAGATGTCATTGTTTCAAAATTTAACTAAAAGCATTCATAAAAATAAATAAAAATAAAATGTCATGATAATATACTTTCAAATGATTATGCCATGTTATATTCACTTCTTGTTGTACTCATTTCTGCATATTAATTTGTATCAATCTTCATATTAATATTTAAGACTTACAGGTGAGGACCATGAAACACACGGAGACTGTTTCTATGCCCACATGACCAGAAGGTGACTGAGGTCAACTGTGAGGCCTGCTTGTCAAACATCTTATTATCTACTTAGAATCATTGAATAAAAAGTGATGGTGCCTTCCGATAGAAGATCTGTCATCAAATATCCATGCCTTCCATGTGCTTTTCTCTTTCTCACCCTTCTTGAATGGTGAGTTCATTAAACTAGTCCATTTGATAAATATTTATCCAACACCTAACCATGCTCGGGTGATAGATGACAAAGACATATATGAATGTGACCTGTAGGGTTTTTATCACCATAAAAGCAGTCTAAGAGTGATCTTGTTCTCCTCCCAGTTTGCTCACAGCTTAGACACTGATGCTTGGGCAAGCTAACCAAGAAGAGGCCTTGGTTCCCACATACAAACATGATGTTTGCAACACAGTGCCTGCCTACTAGAGTTGTGAGGCCAATAATGATTCCATGTGCAGAAAGTGATTAGAACCATTCCTTGATTCTATGGAGTGCTCCACACTCCACAGTTCATTTTCTCTGCCCACCCACCTCACCAAATGGCCATTCATGTTCACATCTGAATCCCTCAGTAATTATTTGTTGAATAGATGGATGTAAGAAAGAAGTGGTACATCTAAAACTTCTAAAGATAATGTTATTCTTTGAAAGCTCTCTCTGCTTGACTAATTTGCTTTGATTTTTATTTCCTTTAGCACATAATGCTGAACACAGTTCTTACATTTGCCAATGTCTGCTTTGGCCCCTAAAATGTGTGCTTTCATCATTAGTCAGCTAATGAATAAGAGTTCAGTCATTGCTAGAGAGACTTGAACTCAAAAAGAAAAAAGGTTATTCTTTTCACTGTAATGAATCTATTTATATGAGAATAGACCATTATGTCTTTGGTGTGAAGTCTGTGAGCTTTCAATGGTTTCTTGAATTTTGTTCTTTCTCTTTTCTTTAAACAAGCCATTATTATTCTTTTACTCATTACTTATTCTGTTTGAAAAGGGATCTTTTTTTTTCCTCCTAAAGTCCAAGTCAGCACAGTTTCTGACTTCTCTTTTGTTGTAAGCAAAATTACATTGTCTTTGCCAAAGAATTTGGAAAGAGCATACTTAAGCCAAATTTAGTTTATAAATTCTTCAAAGTTGAAAGGATTCACTAAAATTTCCCACCCAAATAACAAGCATGGATGTTTGTTCAAAGATAACCTCTCAGATTCCAGTTTGTGCAAACCAAGGAATGAGGGTGTGCTGTCTGCTGCTTCCTGGAATAGCATCACACTGGACCTGAAACAATATGAGAAACAGCTAACAGATGAAATGAAAGGCAACAAAGTATTTATTCTCCAACAGAAATTCTGTGGCAGATTATACTCTATGTGCTCCCAGTTAGTCTCCTCAGGTGTCAGGCTCCCCTGGGCTAAGTGGTAAACTAACGGTGACATTCATACTATGTCTTCTACTTCAGTTGTTTTTTGAATAGGCTAGGGATGTACAAAAACTGATAGGTTTTGTTTTTGTTGAGGGAATGATAGAGACATAGAAACGCAAAGAATGCTGGTGAACCATCAAATCTACAGTAGTTTCTTGTAGAGGTAATGCCAAGGCTAAGGTTTATAGATTGAGAAAGAATGGCTAGAAGAGGGTTACAGCATTCTAGTTATGGAAATATAACAGCATTATGGTTATGGAAACAATATGAGCAAAAGGATGTGGGGAAAAGAGCATAGTGTGTCTACAGATTTGTAAGTCTTTCTGTGTTGCTTGAGTATGAAATGTATGATGAAACAACATTAAATAAGCTTTACCAGGTAAACAGGGGAAGTATCTTGATGAGGGAGGTATGTGTGCATATATGACTGCTTATTAGATCCTTTTAACAGCATTTTGCTTCAGTCTCTGAGCTACAAGGAGATAGCTATGGGTCTAAACCTCACCTAGTCACTCTTACGTTTCAATAGATCAGTCCGTGAACTGTGCCTAGACTTGATTTGAGAAATTCAAGATTAGATATATAGAAATGTAGTTATGAAAGACTTGTTAAGACCTGGAAATCAGACTGAGTTAGAGAGCTGGGAGGGAAAGGATTTAACCAGAAAATCTGCAGGAATCAGTGTTTGCAAGAATTTGGGGGATGGTAAGTCAAAGGTGAATGTTAGATATATTGTTTCAGTAACTAAGTAGGTAATAAAGAGGCCATATATTTTAAACAAATCTCTTTTAAGCAATCCACACTTGGTTTATTTCTAAATGTGCATTACTAAGACAAAACAAAGCAATCCCATGTGTCTCTATGAGTAGGACACAATTCCAAAGCAGTCTTTTTATTCTATTTTGACTCAAAAATAAGAGAAAACAGGCAAAGAGAAGACTTTTCTTTGTGAAAAAACTGAAATGGCAGAAAAATCTATCTTTTGTAGATACACTCAGGAATAACTCACATAATTGAAGATAAGGCATGAATTGGGTGGGCATCTAATGCTACGTTATCCAATGACACAATGGTAATGGAAAAAGTCTATTTATTGATGGTTCTGTAATTGCAGTGAATTAAAAAAAACAAAAAGCAAGCAAACAAACAAAAACAGAAACGTAGCAATGCCTAGACATTCGATCCAACATGACATGGCAGAGAGCTAGCCTGGATGTCTATTTCTTATGGTTGGTCTTCAATTCCTGCAAATGCTCTAAGTCTGCCTGAATTAAGTCCTGTTTAATTTTTGTTGAGGATTATGTCTATACAGGATTTTCCACAGATGACAAGAAAATTAAGACATCGTGTTTGTAATCTAAACACAGTTGCTAGTTGGTTCTATTGAAAAAGACAAAGGATAAGTATTGGGGAAGGGCTGTGACCCTCCTTAATCTGCTGCTGAGTTGTCTATTCTAATCCCTGGACCCAGATAATGAAAAAGATAAACAATTATCTTATCTCCAACTCTTTGTTATTTGTCACAATTTAATTGTCTAGGTGTTTTGCCTGCTATTAAAAATAAATGTGTACTTTTAAATTCTGGAGAAAACAGAAATGAAATATGTTAAATGCTCACAATGAGCCTCACTCATGGTTTATGAATAAGCAAGTAGCAAAGACTTTGGAGTCATAGATAGGAGCTGAGTCAGATGTGGGGAGAACAGGGGTGGGAGGTGAGAAGGCTGGGAACAAGAAGGGAAATTGAAGGGGGACATCTCTTTGTCAAGCTGGAGGCCTGTGTCAGGGTGGGTTCCTGGGAGGATATGGATATGACTCTAGTTGAGATTCCTAACAGGGAAGACATGGAGACTGAAGTGACCACCTCCTAGCCATTCAGGACTAGTGGAATGAGGGGAACAACAACAACCCACCAACAAAACCTGTGATCCAAAAATTGCCCTACCTACAAAAGCACAGGGATAACAGGCATAACGGTGGAGAGCCAACCCCTGACACTAATAATGATACTCTGCTGTGCTTGCAGACAAGCGCCTAACTTGACTGTCCTCTTAGTGGTTCCAGCAGAAGAGGATCGATACAGATGCTGGAACTTGCAGCTAAGCATAGGGTGGAGCTCAGGGAGTCCTGTGGAAGTGTTGGAGTAAAATGGAAGGACCTGGTGGGGACAAGAACCTCACAGGAAGACCAACAGTGACAACTAACTCAGTCTAATGAGGGCTTTCAGAGACTGAGACATCAACTCAGGAGCATGCATGATCGGAACCTAGGTCCCCTGCACATATGTAGCCAGTGGGCAGCTTGGTCTTTATAGGGATTGCCTGTCAAGTGGAGGGGGTGCTGTTTTAGACTTGGACCCTATTGTCTACTTTTAGATGACTTCCTTCTGGCAGAGCTGCCTGGCCTGGCCTCAGGGCATGCTCAGTCCTGATGTGACTGGACATGCTAGGAAGGTTTGATATGGGGGGCTTCCCTTTTCTGGGGGAGAAAGGGGAAGAGGAATGGGGAAGGACAGGGAGAGGGACTGGGAGGAGAGGACAGAGGGAACATCCTTGAGATGTAAAGCAAATAAACTGAAATTAAAAATAAATAAATAAAGAGAGAAAACTGACACATCTTCAACAAATGTGCTAGTCAAACTGGGTGGCTGAATGTGGAATACAAACAGATCCACACATATCCCTCTGCACAAACATCAACTCAAAATGTATCAAAAACCTCAACATAAAAGCAGATACACTGAACCTGATAGAAGAGAAAGTGTACGATAGCCTTGAACTCATTGGCATAGGGGAAGAATTTTTGAACAGAGTACCATTAGCGCGAGCACTAAGATCACAATTAATAAATTGGTCCTAATGAAACTGGAAAGTTTCATGTATGCCAAAGGGCATCATCATTCATATAAAGTAGCAGCCTACAAAGCAGAAAAAGATTTTTACCAACTTCACATCCAACAAAGGGCTAATATCTAACATGTATAAAGAATTCAAAAATATAGGTATCAAGAAAGTAACCCAATCCAAAAAGTGGGTTACAGATCTAAAAATATAATTCTCAGAAGAGGAAACCAAAAGGCTGAGGAACAAAGAAATGTTCAATATCCTTAGTCACCAGGGAAATACAAATCAAAACTACATTGATATCTGTTATCATACCCCTCACAATGGCCAAGATCAATAACAGAAGTGACAGCATATGCTGGCCAGGAAGTAGAGGAAAGGGAATACTCAGCCATTGCTACAGCCATTGTGGTAATCATGTGGTGGTTCCTTAGGTTGATGGAAATTTATCTGCCTCCAGATCCAGCTATGCCTCCCTTTGGAGTATACCCAAAGGATGTTTCATCTTACTACAGAGACACTCACTCAGCTATGCTGAGTTGTGGGTCTCTGTATTTCTTGCCAGGTTCTGTATGAGGAAGCTTCTCTACTGAAGGCTGAGTAAAACACGGATCTATGAGTATAGCTAAGGGTCACTGGAAGTTATTTTACTGCTATATTTCTTTAACAGACCAGTTATATTTGGTTTTTCTCAACTCTCAGGTTCTAGGCCATAGGTCTTATCTCATGGAATGGTCCTTAAATCTAATTTGAGGTTACTCCCACAATTTTTATGCCAATATTATACCAGTGTATCTTGCAATCATATCGCCATTGTAGACCAAATGGTTAGTAGCTCAGTTGGTGCTTACCTTACTCCTCTGGTAGCAGGCAGAGTACCTCCTAGTACCACGAATACTACGCAGCAGGAGTGGGCATCAGCTTGACTTTCTGGAGTTTTGTGGGGTTCCCACAGGACCCCTTTGGCCAACAACTCAATTGGCTATAACCCATTCCTGGCTCTGGAAGTCTGGTGGTAAGAGGTATCTAACTGGGCTTTGTCTCCCCTGCTGTTTGGTGATTCCATTTAGATTTACTTCATTTATATTTATGTTGTAGGACATTCTATTGGAGTAGGTTTTACATGACACCTCGGGTGACCCTTTGTTTTAGCTGTCTCTCCCTCCATCCCCTCCATTACTTCCCTTTTCCCTCTCTCCCCCACCACCCAGTTTAACCCTTTCATTCCAGTCCTTTCAAACATTGCTACATAACTTTCTATTTAATTTTCCCTTCGTTTGGAAATCTTTTGCTCCTTTCCTTAACCTTCATAGTGCTATGGTCTGTAACCTGCTTATTGAAGACTTAAAAACTAACATCCACATATAAACAAATATATACCACATTTGTCTCTTAGGATCTGGGTTACCTACCTCAGAATAATTTTTTCTAGCTCCAACCATTTACCTTGAAATGTTATTATTTTGTTTTTGTTTTGTTTTTCAAAACAGTTAATTAATACTCCATTTTGTCAACATACTATATTCTCTTTATCCATTATTCTATTGAGGGACATGTAAGTTGTTTCCAGTTTCTTTGTGGGTGTGTGTGAGTGTGTGTGTCTGTGTCTACATGTGTTTTTTTGTGCTTTTACTTTGACTCTTATTTTTCTGTTAATTTGTTTTGTCCTATTCAAATTTTTGTTTGTTTGATTTTATTATTATTTTTTTCTTTCTTTCCTCCTCCTCCCTCTCCCCCTCCTTCTTTTAGATGCCGGTTGTTTTTAATGAAATCCAAACATGTGTAGACTTGTGTGCCTGGGGAGGCAGGGGAGTCTGTGATGATTTAGTTGAGGGAAAATGTAATCAGAATATTTTTTTTTTCAAAAGGGAGAGGGACTCTTGATATTTGATAAATCAATGTATTCACCCAAGGCCGCACACCCAGCAGCACCCCACTCGCACACATCCTCACAAGGACACAGATAGATAAACCTAATCTTCTTAATCTTAGTAGTAACCTAATCTTCCCTCATCAGTCTACCTTTCCACGGATGCTGAAGATGTGTTAACATTAAGACTAACAAAAGTAGAGTTGACGTTTATTATTTGTATGCAATTGAAACTAAGATATGTGTGCCCACCTCTACTTGGGCTGCCCCAGAATTTTAAGTACATACAATAGAAACTAGTTTTATCTATTAGTAGGGTAAAAGAAATTTATTGAAAGGCTATTGATTAGTTTTGACATTTCACTGTAATGAGACGAAAATAAAAATCTTCAGTAACAAGAGTCAAATGCATCAAGCCAGTTGAGGATGGGATATACCTAATGGTGCCATGGCCCAAGGAGCCTGGTCCCTGGACTCTCTGTTATGCATACAGTATCTTCCCCAGCAGCTCTTTCCTGTGCACTTGAGGACATATGCACTGACCTCCAGACTGATGTCCATGTGTTTCTGCATTGTGGAAGTGACTGTTAAAGCAAAGGCACTATCAAACAATCTCAGATTGGGTCATCTAAGGTGGCCTCTGTCTCTTCCATCCAACAGAAAAAGAAATTTAAGACTCTGAGGAGCAGTCATTTTCTGAAAAAAAAAAAGACAAGTCCATGTGCTTGATGATCAGACAATTCAACTCTTCAATTTAAGCTCACCAAGGCTTCTCATCATATATCTGTCAGTGCCTGGAGGTTTTGCTATTGTTTTGAGCTGGGTTAATAATAAATGTACAAAGCCATTCCTTAGCATGCATTTTTAATTGACCTCATATATATTATGCTTTGTTAAATTTTATATAACCTGGAAATTTAGGAAAACTTTGTGACTCAGTAATAACTGCTCAAATCTTGATGAGTAATATCCATGAGGCAATTATGTCATATAGTTAGTCAGGCAAGTGACTCATGAAATTCTAGAGGGTTAAGAAAAGAGTCATTAAAAATTGGTCATCCATGGTCTGGTGATATGACTCAGTGGAAAAGTGTGTGCATGCCTGATGACCAGACCTCACAAGGTGTGAGGGAGGAATTAACTGATTTGCTGATTAAGAGATTTGCTTTCTTCTTTGCCTGCCTGAGCATCTTCACAGAGCAGCTGGTCACACTGCATCCAGGCTGGGAAACAGAGAGTGATGAATGCCCTTACTCAGCTCTGGTTCTCATCCTTACAC
>JAQQSO010007374.1:0-10670 GCA_028658305.1 Pachyuromys duprasi | reverse complement strand
GAGGACATTGAAGCCAACCCTGAGGAGACAAGATGAACTGGGGTCGGATGGAAGGGGAGGAGGTCCTCCCCTGTAAGTGGACTTGGTTCCAGGCCATATCCACACATGGTGCTTGATTGTAGAAACCATCTCGTACAAGACCCCTGTGCCCTGCTCAGTTTGGTCTTTGTGGAGCTCTTGTTCTCCCCAAGTCTCACCAACCTCCCCCAGATCTATCATTACTTCTCGCCCTCTGCCAAAGGCTTGATCGCGAGTCTTAATATCTTCTCTGATACATAGCTACATACCTCCCCCCCCCCCCGCAGAGGTCTTCCTTGGCATGCTCCTGTCCTGTTGCTTGTTTTCTCCTCCACTCAATGGACTTTAGCTTTGTGCAAAGTGATAAATATGGATCTATTTTCATTTTTCTAAAGGCAAACATTCTCTGAATTAGTGATTAGTCACAAGGAAAATAACCTATGCTAATGGACTTCCTTAACTTGTAGAATTTCTGTTGACCCCTGGAAAATACATAAACTTACAGAAAATTGTAGACATAAAACAAATGGAAACTGGGACAAAAATAGTAGAACAGTTGTTGTAGGAAGAAAACCAACATGGCATAAACTGAGGCAGAAAGTACAAAGGGAACAGGAGAAGGACAGACCACAGCTGGCCTGATAATCAGTAGAACCTTCAACTAGGGTAGTTGTGGCTGCTAGAGCAGAGTTAGAGCAAAGCGTAAACTGCCTCATCACAGTAAGGACCTGTTGGGAGCTGGAGACTGCTGTAGGGTTCCTTGTCTACCGTGTGTGTGTCTGTGGTCTAAGAACGGCTTTAACTGGAAGATAACATTCTTATGTTGGTAGAAATGAAGATTTTTTGTTTAGAGACTGTACCTTAAAATAATCACTTGATTTTTGATAATCAATAAAAATGATCTTTTGAAAAAAAAAGTATTTTTATAAGACATAGAGGCAAAAGACAGGATCTACTGTCTATCCCTGATAGAATTCTTTAGCTTTAGTTCTCAAGACCTAAGAGGTGCAGCTGTAACATAGAGCTGCTTTGTTCAGCAGAAAAACCTGAGTGGACACAAGGGCTTAGGGAAGCTGGAAGAACTGAAAAGGAAGGTCTTACTCATCTTCCCTGTTCTACACCAGGCTAAGGTACACCCTCAGCTCTCTTATTTCCAGAGCCATTTTGAAGGCAGAAAGAGGTCTAGAAAACTGAAAATGATATTTCTCATTCTTGTTTTATCTTTTTTAAACATGGGCTCATCTGAAATATAGAGCAGTTGTTATATTTTTATTTTACTTATTTATTTTAATTTATTCACTTTGTATCCCCTCTGGAGCCCCCTCCCTCTTCTCCTCCTAGTCTCACCCTCCTTCCCTCTTCTACCCCTAGGCCCCTTTGCTAGTCCCCTGATCTGGGTGGACCTCCTTTCATTCTATCTGACCCTAGCCTATCAGGTCTCATCCAGACTGGGTGCATCATTTTCCTCTGTGGCCTGGTAAGGCCATACCCCCAGGGGGAGATGATCAAAGAGCCAGTCACTGAGTTCATGTCAGACACAGTCCATGTTCCCATTTCTAGGGAACCCACTTAGAAACTCAGGAGCCTATGGGCTTCCTTTGAGCAGGGGTATAGGTCCTCTCCATGCATGATCTTTGGTTTGGAGAATTGGTCTCTGCAGACACCTCCCTGGGCCAGGTTTTTTTTTTTTAATTTTATTTTTTTTTTTTGGCTCTGTTGTTCTCCTTGTGAACTTCCTGTCTCTTCCAGGACTTTCTATCTCCCTATTCTTCTGTAAGGTTTCTTGCACTCTGCCTAAAGTTTGGCTATGAGTCTCAGTATCTCCTTCAATACCATGGTGGGTAGAATCTTTCAGAGGTCCCCTGTGGAAGGCTCCTGTCCTGATCCATGTCTTCTCCTACTTCCAATGTTTATCCTATTTGCCTTTCTGAATGAGGATTAAGCATCTTCCCTGGGTCCTCCTTGTTGTTTAGCTTCTTTAGGACTATAGATTTTAGTATGTTTATCCTACATTATATGTCTAATATCTACTTATAAATGAATATATCCTGTGTGTGTCTTTCTGCTTCTGAGATCCATCATTTAGAATGATCTTTTCTATTTCCCACCATTTGCCTACAAATTTCATGATTTCCTTGTTTTTAATTGCTGAGTAGTATTCCCCTATATAAATGTATCCATTCCTCCACTGAGGGACAGAGAATTCTCAACAGAGGAATATCAAATGGTAGAAAAACACTTAAAGAAATAAATGCTCAATGCCATTGCTCATCCAGGAAATGCAAATCAAAACAACCATGAGATTCCACCTCACATCCTTCAGAATGGCTAAGATAAAAAAGATGTTGCCCATGGCAGCACATTCTCCAAGTGGGCTCCCTAGTAATGGGCACAGAGATTGTCTCTGACATGAACTCAGTGGCTGGCTTATTGACCACCTCCCACTGAGGGGGAAGCAGCCTTAGTAGGCCACAGAAGAAGATGATACAGCCTGATGAGACCTGATAGAATAGGTTCAGATGGGAGGGGAGGAGGACCTCACCTATCAGTGGACTGGGGGAGGGGCATGGGAGGAGAAAAAGGAGGAAGGATGGGGTTGGGAGGGGATGAGGAAGGGGCTACAGCTGGGATACAAAGTGAATAAACTGAATAACTTAAAAAAATAACATTTAAAAAAACCTCAAGGGATGATGCATGCTGGAGAGGTTGTAGAGAAAGGGGAACCCTCCTCCATTGCTGGTGGGAATGTAACCTGTACAACCACTTTGGAAAGCAATCTGGCACTTTCTCAGAAAATTAGGAATAGTGCTACCTCAAGATCCAGCTATACCACTCCTAAGCATAAACCCAAAAGATGCCCCACCATTCAGTTAGGACATTTGCTCAACCATTTTTGTAGCAGCTTTATTTGTAGTAGCCATAATCTGGAAACAACCTAGATGTCCCTCAAAGAAGGAATTGATACAGTAAGCATCATCTATCTCTGAGTTAATGACAGGGTTTAGAAAAAGGAACAATTTTATGTAAACAGAAAAGAATGTTGGCCAATAGTATTCCTGAGTGATTTTCTAACTTTGTCTATGAATTAAGATTTAACTGGGTGCAACTTAAATGCAACTAAAAACTTTTCCCACTCATTACTATAGAACCATAAAAAGTTAGCTGAGGAGGAGCCAAGATGGCAGCAACCAGTACACACTGAATCTGAGAGGCAGAGGATCTGAAACGTCGAAATTGGTACAGCTAAAACACGAACACACACTCTCAAACCAGTGGACCTTTCTAATCTTCCTGAAGAATACTCCAGACACCAGAGAAAGACAGACCCAGTCTGAAATACAGACACCGGGAACAAACAGTATAGGTTACGGATAAGCAGTTGGCCAGAGGTCAGTGTAAGAGCACATCCGAAAAAATCAGGACATCATGGCTGCACCAGCAACCCCAAAAATCAATGGATATTACAATTCATCAGAAACACAGGAAAATTATTTTAAAGATATGCTTATGCAGTTATTAGAGGCACATAAAGAGAAAACAAACAAATCTCTCAAAGTAGTAGCCAGACAAATGGAGGTGAATAAAGAGGAATGAACAAAGCTCTCAAAGAAATACAGGCAAATATAGCCAAACACATAGAGGCAGAATTAGTGGCATATTGATAGGAAACAAACAAACAAACAAAATACAGATCATCATAGAAAAAAAAGAATCCACATTCAAACAGATGAAGGAAATGGTGAAAGACATGAAAACAGAATTAGAATCAACAAAGAAACACAAACAGAAAATCCTAGGGCTGGAGAACTTAGAGAAAAGATCAGGAACCGCAAAGGTAAGCATCACCAACAGAAAACAAGAGATGGAGGAGAAAAATTCAGGTGCTGAAGATACATTTGCAGAAATTGATACTTCCCTCAAAGAAAAAGTAAAATCAGAAAAGTTCCAAACACAAAACATCAAAGAAATCAAGGATGCCATGAAAAAACAAAATCAAAGAATAGTAGGATTAAAAGAAAAAAGAAGACCCCAGGCTCCAAGATTCAGAAAATATTTTCAAAAAAATCATAGAAGAAAATTTTCCCAACTTAAAGAAATAGATGGCCGTAAACATACATGAGGCCTACAGAACACCAAATAGACTAGACCAGAAAAGAAATTCCTCACATAACATCATAGTCAAAACACTAAAGAAACAAACTAAAGAACAAAGAAAAGAACAAAGAAAAGTTATTAAAAGCAGCAAGGGGAAAAGGCAAAGTAACATATAAAGGTAGACCTATCAGAATCACACCAGACTTCTCAACAGAAATCATGAAAGCCCTAAAGGCCAGGGCATGTGTCATACAGGAGCTAACGGACCACAGATGCCAACCCAGACTTCTATACCAGCAAAACTTTCAGTCAGCAGAGATGGAAAAACAAAATATTCCATGACAAAACTAAATTTAAAGAATATCTACACAGCAAGCCAGTCCTACAGAAGACACTAGAAGGAAAACTCAAGTCTGACAAAAACAACTACATCCAAGAAAACATAGGATACAGATGGCTTCACAACAACAACAACAACAACAAAACAAGCAAAGAACCAGAATAACACCACCAAATCCAAAATAAAAGGTATTAATATTCTATCAACATCAATTGGCTCAGCATTCCAATAAAATGACACAGACTCCTCACCAACAACAGAAATAGCAAAAACCTACACACACATGGAAACTGATCAACTCCCTACTCAGTGACACCTGAATTAGGGAAGAAATAAAGAAAGATATATTAAAGGCTTCCTAGAGTTCAATAAAAGTGAAGGCACAACATACCCAAACTTATGGGATACAATGAAAGCAGCACTAAGAGAAAAATTCATAGCAATAAGTGTCTTCAAGAGGAAATTTGAAACATCTCATACAAGCAACTTAATGGCCCACCTGAAAGCCCTAGAAAAAAAAGCAGACACACCCAAGAGGACTAGATGGCTGGAAATAATCAAATTCAGGGCTGAAATCAATAAGTTAGAAACAAATAAAACAATTCAAAGAATCAATGAAATCAAGAGCTGGTTCTTTGAGAAAATCAACAAGATAGACAAACCCTTAGGCAAACTAACTAAAAGGTGGAGAGAAACTATCCAAATCAGCAAAATGAGAAACAAAAAGGGGACATAACTACAGACACTGAGGAAATCCAAACAATCATTAGGTCTTACTACAAAAGCTTATGTGTCACAAAATTGGAAAATCTAAAGGAAAAGGACAATTTTCTTGATAGATTCCATTTACCAAATTTAAATCAAGATCAGAGATTGAATAGGCCTCTATCCCCCAAGTAAATAGAAGCAGTCATCAAAAGTCTGCCTTAAAAAAAAGCCCTGGGCCATATGGTTTCAGCGCAGAATTCTTTTTTTTTTTTTTTTTTGCTGTAGACACATCTAGAATTTTTATTTGAAATCATATATGTTGCCAGTTTACTTTCTTTTTTTTATTATAAACTTCACTTTATTATACTTAGGATTTTTCAGCGCAGAATTCTATCAGACCTTCAAAGAAGTGCTAACTCCAATTCTCTCCAAATTATTCCACAAAATAGAAACAGAAGGAACATTACCAAATTCATTCTATGAAGCCACAATCACCTTGATACCTAAACCACACAAAGACCCAGCCAAAAAACAGAACTTCAGACCTATCTCTCATATGGAAATTGATGCAAAAACACTCAATAAAATATGGGGAAACCAAATACAAGAACATATAAAAGATATCATCCACCATGACCAAGTAGACTTCATCCCAGGCATGCAGGGGTGGTTCAATATATGGAAATCCAAACTGAAGGAGAAAAACCACATGATCATATCCTTAGATGCCGAAAAAGCAATGGACTAAATTTAACACCCATTCGTGTTTAAAGTCTTCGAGATATCAGGGATCCAAGGCACATACCTAAACATAGTAAAGACAATGTACAGGAAGCCTATAGCCAACATCAAACTCAGTGGAGAGAAACTTAAATCAATCCCACTGAAATCAGGGAGAAGGAAAGGCTTCACACTCTCTCCATATTCCTTCAACATAGTACTTGAAGTTCTAGCTAGAGCAATAAGACAACTAAAGGAGATCAAGGGGATACAAATCAGAAAGGTAGATGTCAAAGTATCATTATTTGCAGATGATATGATAATACACTTGAGCAACCCCCAAAAAATCATGCAGAAAATTCCATCAGCTGATAAACACTTTCAGCAAAGTGGCTGGATACCAAATTAACTAAAAAAAATCAGAATCCCTCCTTTATACCAAAGACAAAAGGGCCGAAAAAGAAATTCGGGAAACTACACCCTTCACAATAGCCACAAATAAAATAAAGTAACTTGGTGTGACTCTAACCAAGAAAGTGAAAGACCTGTTATAAAAAACTTCAAGTCTCTGAAGAAATTGAAGAAGATATCAGAAGATGGAAAAATTTCCCGTGCTCATGGATCAGTATGATTAACATGGTGAAAATGGACATCCTGCCAAAAGCAATCTACAGATTCAATGCATTTCCCATCAAAATACCAATACAATTTTTTACAAACCTCGAAAAATAAATTCTCAACTTCATATGGAAAAACAAAAAACCCAGAATTGCCAAAATGATCCTGTATAACAACAGATCATCTGGAGGTATCTCCATTCTTGATCTCAAGCTGTACTGCAGAGCAATAGTAATTAAAACTGCATGGTATTGGCATAGAAACAGAATAGTGGATCAATGGAATCGAATTGAAGACCAAGAAATAAACCCAGACACCTACAGATACTTAATTTTTGCCAAAGAAGCCCAAAACCATACAATGGAAACAAGACAATATCTTCAACAAATGGTGCTGGTCTAACTGGATGTCTACATGTAGAAAAATGCAAATAGAACCATATTTGTCAACCTGCACAAAACTAAAGTCCAAGTGGATCAAAGACCTCAATATAAAACCAGACACACTAAATCAGTTAGAAGAAAAAGAGGGGAAGAGCCTTGAACTAATTGGCACAGGAGACTACTTCCTGAACAGAACACCAACAGCACAGGCTCTAAGAGCAACAATCAATAAATGGGACCTCATGAAACTGAAAAGCTTCTGTAAAGCAAAGGACACTGTTGTCCGAACAAAAACAACAGCCTGCAGACTGGGGAAGGATCTTCACCAACCCTACATCTGACAGAAGGCTAATACCCAGAATATATAAAGAACTAAAGAAGTTAAAAAGCAATAAATCAAGCAATCCAATTAAAAATGGGATACAGAGCTAAAAAGAGAATTTTCTCTAGAGGAATATAGAATGTCAGAGAAACACTTAAAGAAATTCTCAAAATCCTTAGTGATCAGGAAGATACAGATCAAAATGACCCTGAGATTTCACTTTATACCAATGAGAATGGCTAAGATCAAAAACTCAAGTGACAATACATGCTGGAGAGGATGTGGAGAAAGGGGAACACTCTTTCATTGCTGGTGGAACTGTAAACTTGTACAACCACTTTGGAAATCAATCTGGTGCTTTCTCAGGCAATTAGGAATAAACAGTGCTTCCTCAAGATCCTGCTATACTACTCGAGGCATGTATCCAAAATATGCTCAAGTACACAACAAGGACATTTGATCAACCATGTTCATAGCAGCTTTATTTGTAAGAGACAGAAGCTGGAAACAGCCCAGATTTCCCTCAACAGAAGAATGGATACAGCATTTGTGGTACATTTACACAATCGAATACTATTCATCAGTTAAGAACAAGGAAATCATGAAAATTGCAGGCAAATGGTAGGATCTAGAAAGGATCATCCTGAGTGAGGTATCCCAGAAGCAGAAAGACACACACAGGATATATTCACTTTTAAGTGGATACTAGACATATAATATAGGATAAACATACTAAAATCTGTACATCTAAAGATGCTAAGCAAGAAGGGGTACCCTGGGTAAGATGATCAATCCTCACTTAGAAAGTCAAATAGGATGGACCCTGGAATAAGGAGAAAGCAGGAAACAGGACAGGAACCTACCACAGAGGGCCTCTGAAGACTCTACCCAGCAGTGTATCAAATCAGATGCTGAGACTCATAACCAAACTTTGGGCAGAGTGCAGGGAATCCTATGAAAGAACTAGGAGATAGTAAGACCTGGAGAGGACTGGATCTCTACAAGGATACCAACATAACCAAAATATCTGGTCTCAGGGTTCTTTTCTGAGACTGATACTCCAACCAAGGACCGTCATCGATATAACCTAGAACCCCTGCACAGATGTAGCCCATGGCAGTTCAGTATCCATGTGGGTTCCCTAGTAAGGGGAACAGGGGCTGTCTCTGACATGAACTCAGTTGCTGGCTCTTTGACCACCCACCCCTGAGGGGGGAGCAGCCTTGCCAAGCCACAGAGGAGGACAATACAGCCAGTCCTGATGAGACATGATAATTTAGGGTCAGATGGAAGGGGAGGAGGACCTCCCTTATCTGTGTACTTGGAGAGCAGCATGGGAGGAGATGAGGGAGGGTGGGATTAGAAGGAAATGTGGGAGGGTGCTACAGCTGGGATACAAAGTGAATAAACTGTAATTAACATAAAAATTAAAAGTTAATTGTAAATAGTTAGTTGATAAAATTGCTAATGTAATAATACCCAAGACTAAAGTTTTCCATAATGTAAGTTACTAAAAATGCTGTATTAAATAAAAGTATTTAATATTATTTTCTTGGAGTGACAGATAAGAGATCCATAATTCCAAAAGGTAGAGGCAAATTATATCATCAACCACCAGCATCAAGATGTTCTGTTAACTATTCTAATCTGATATTTTTTCAGGCCACCACAAATTATAGCATCTAAAATTTTTGTAGTGCTCATCCTCCTTTTGAACAAACTTGAAATTAAATAGGTAAGGATCTGGTGTGTCCTGAAATACACAGCAATGTCTCCTGGCCAAAGGTAAGTTTAAATATGAACTGGAGTCTTAGCATCTTGTAGTACACATGTTGAACATTTAAAGTTTTTATCCTTACCAAATGTTGTAGGAAACTGTAAATCCCATGGAGATTGAAAAAGGAAGAGGAGGAGGAGTAATAAAAAATTCTCTCTGATCAGAGATACCTAGAAAAAGCATGGAAAATTTTTGGCTTTGTCTTGAATTATTTAAATATAATTGCTGTAGATTTGGCAGTTTTTCTTGTCTGTGAATTTTTAGAATAAGAGATAAAGGATGCTATTGAACGTTAGCTAGTGAGGATACATTCATATAAGATACAAAATACAAACTGTTATATTATTTCTTTTTTTTTCTTTCTGCTTACACCTTTCCTGAGAATCTTCCTAGCAAGTTTCAGGCTATCCAGGGGCTACATAATGAGACTCTCTTTCAACAACAACAAAACTATCCAGATAAGGAGAGATAAATGTGCTGACAGAGTCATCCAATTATCAGATGAC
The DNA here is from genome assembly GCA_028658305.1 of Pachyuromys duprasi. Classification (NCBI taxonomy): domain Eukaryota; kingdom Metazoa; phylum Chordata; class Mammalia; order Rodentia; family Muridae; genus Pachyuromys; species Pachyuromys duprasi. The sequence goes on along the minus strand of JAQQSO010007374.1, from coordinate 1,183 downwards.
TTGATTAGAAGTCATTGGCAAAAAGGAATTTGCCAACAGAAAGCCTTTGAACTTGAATACTGACAGCAGATTTTCCCTGTGTGTGTAGGCAGATGTGGGAAATGCTACCTTCTATAATCGCAAGAGTATATTTTTTCGAATTAATCATTTGATCTCTTTCTAACATCCATCCATACATAAATTCTGTAGGTCTGTTTTCCAGGGGATGTCTGGTCAATAACGTACGTAGTTAAATTAGAAACACAGCAGGTCATGTCCTCATGTCTCTGGAACTTCATCTATAATGTAAAGGAGTTGGCCAAGACAACCTTTATGTCCCTACCCATCCTACCTCTTCTATATGATGGTGTATTTTTTCTTACACTTATATCATCAGTTGCATTTGTTGTCTTGTAACATGTAACAAACCATTTCCTAATCAGTGGCTCTTTAAGACACAAATTCATCATCTTACTTCCTATGTGTTGGAGTTCAGGAACATGTCTAGAGTCTCTGATCACGGCCTCAAAAGTGTGAAATTAAAAAAACTCTTGAGAGGGCAAGAGAGATGGCTAAGAGTGCTTGCTGTGTACAACATGAAGATCTGAGTTTACATCCCCAGTACTCACATAAAATCTAGGCATGACCACATGTACCTGTAACTTTCATATTAAAGGGCAAAAATATAGATGGCTCTGAGAAGGCCAGACAATTTATCCAAAAATAGTAAATTTCGAGTTCAGTGAGAGATCCTGTCTCAAGATAAGGTTCGTGCAGCAGAGAGAGACACCTGGCATCTACAGCTGGCTTTGATATGTTCACAACTGAATGATTATATATGCACATGATTATATATGCATACAACACACACACACATATAGGCACACACCACTTACCGCTGAGAGCTTATCTAAAGCTCAGAGTTCTCTTCCAAAGTCATGAGTTATAGTGTCTATAGATTAGGGCCTCTACCAGGAGAAATCTCTCTGACTTACTGATTTGCCTATTTGGAACTTACTTAATAAGGCTCCACAGATAAGATCACACTCTGTGTAAAACAAAATGGTTTTGATTTGCATCTCTCTGATGGCTAAGGACGTTGAGCATTTCTTTAAGTGTTTTTCTGCCATTCTATAATCCTCTACGGTCAGTTCTCTTTTTAGCTCCATACCCCATTTTTTAATTGGATTATTTGGTTTCTTGC
>JAQQSO010007373.1:0-10670 GCA_028658305.1 Pachyuromys duprasi | reverse complement strand
AAGCAGATAATGAGACTCACAACCAAGCCTTCGGCAGAATGCAGGGAATCATATGAAAAAGGGGGAGTTAGTAAGACTTGGCGAGGACAGGAGCTCCATAAAGACCAAATAGATCAGGGCACATGGGTCTTTTATGAGACTGTTTCTCCAACCAAGTACCAAGTATGGATATAACCTAGAACCCCTGCTTGGCTGTGGCCCATGGTAGCTCAGTATCCAACTGGGTAGGTACCCTAGTAAGGGGAACAGGGACTATTTCTGTCATGAACTCAATGGCTGGCTCTTTGACCCTCCCTGTCCCCCTCCTCCGACCCCTGAGGGAGAAGCAGCCTAGCTAGATCCCAGAAGAGGTCATTGCAGCCATTCCTGAAAAGACATGATAAGCTAGGGTCAGATGGAAGGGGGGGGTCCTCCCCTATCAGTGGACTTGGAGGGGGGCAGGGAGAAGATGAGGGAGGGATGGGGAGAGTGGGAGAGAATGAGGGAGGGGGCTATGGCTGGGATACAAAGTACATAAGCTGTGATTAATATAAAAATAATTAATAATAAAAAAGAAAATATTATGAAACAAACAAACAAAAAAGAATGGTGGTAAGAGTATGAGCTCTGAGGATAGATGAATTCCTGTTCAAATAAGTACAACTGCTACAATTCTTAAATGGCTGCAGTGAGGTAGATTGTTTACATTTAAACCATCTTAATCCTTAATAATAGGAATTAATGTATGGTCGCTATGCTATTGTAAATGCATCTAACACATGTAGATTGCTCAAAGAAAATCTGACCATGCACTAAGTATTCTGAAGAGCTGAAGGTTAGTGGAGAGAAGACTCTACTCCCTGATTCTGAGGTCAGAGGTTTGTAAGAAAAAGAACAACTTCTCAGAAATTCTGAGAGGTGTAGTCCACCTCCTCAGTGTGTGTGTGTGTGTGTGTGTGTGTGTGTGTGTAGATGTCTGCTAAGGTCATCAACAGCACTGAGGGTTTGACAGTGACCTGGACTGATTAAACTGACGAATATGTCTGATCCGAGTAATTGCATGTGAGTGAATGCCACACAGAGACCTTCACCAATGCCCTTTTAGGTTTTCTCTTCTTTTTCAGACTTTTACTATGTTTGCTTGTTTGTTTGTTTGTTTATGTGTGGGTATACACACCATGGCATGTATGCAGAAGACTGACAACAACTTGCAGAGATTTTTTTTTTCTGCCCAGTGAGCAGCAGGGCTTACACTCAGACCCACAGCCTTAGTGGCATGCAAGCACCTTTATCTTCTGAAGCAGTTTACAGGTTTCATTTTCCAAAACCTCTTCATGTTTTCACCTCCCTTTCGAGCTTAAATAGAGAGGTCAAGCCCAACCTTTCACACAAAAGAGCAAACCTTCAGTTGTTCATATGGATACATTTCTAAAACTGACCCACAAGAACATATTTTTATGTTCTTTATAAAACAATTGAAAGTTTTAAATTGTTCATATTGGTATGCTTGTTGACACAGTGACAGATGCTTAGGCTATTTACACAGTTCTTCATTAAAATTGCTTATTTTGTCACAATGAATTCAAATTTAAATAATTTATGAATACTTCTGAAAAATACATCATTTAATTTTCAAAGTAAAATTTTTCTTCTGTTGAAATATTATTGTTTAATAATCTATGTGTCCTGAGAAGCACTTTATATGAAAGGTACTATAAACTGGACTCAGTATTTTACTGTTAGCATACCATTCATTGTGCAATCATGTAAGTCATGGACCCAGAAACAGTGTTCCCACTGCTCATAGAATCCCACACAACAGGATAAATCCCAGAACTGACAAATGCAGTCAAGCCTTCGTTTTTTTGTTTTTTTGTTTTTGTTTTTTAATGTTAGCAGAGATATCGGATTGCAGCAGCAGCAGGAAACCAAAGACATTTTCTATTCACTGGAGTAGTAATGAAACTGGGAAGCAAGCACTTATCATATGTCTGGAGTTCAAGGGCAAGGTGTGGCCATTATCATCACATAAGTATGAAGAGGCCATAGAACTACATGAGAACAGCACAGGTAAGGGTCTTGTTTTCATTCAGTTGTCCTTGTCCTGGTAACATGTATCAATTGTACTTATTAGCTAGATTCAGTGTGATATTTCTATAGTGTACCCAGCATGAACTGATCACATCTCATCTCTCTTCTCCCCTGCATCTTAACAACTACAGATGACTGCTACAACTTTGAGTCAATTCTTTCCACCTTCCACGTGTGTGGACATGTATTGTTTGTCTTTTTGTGTCTCTGGTATTTCCATTAGGATGATGTGCCCTAGTTTCATTCATTTGTTTTAAACTACAGGATTTTATTCTCCATGAAAGAATATAAAAAGAAGAGTTCTATCTATGTGTTGAGTCATATTCTAAGTTCTCCGTCTTCGATTGCTCATTTAATACTCACAAGAACCGTTTTCCCCACTTCGCAGACTCAGAAAGTGAATGTAGAGGGTTCATGCTTTCTTCCTGAAGTGATGTAGCTTTATCTCACACAGAGACATGGGAAATGACTATGGTGAGTTCACAGTAAACAACCGTATTTTATTGATAAAGCTTGAAATTCAACCCTTGAGTAAGTATTGATAGGGTAAATGGCTGCTTGTCTAAAAATGCCAACAAATTGCATGCCTTACCAGGGCAAACTCTAAGAGACCACAGAAGATGCCAGCCCAGATAAGTATGCCCAGCAGAACGTTCAGTCACAATAGTTGTAGAAAATAAGATATTCTATGATAAAACCAAATTTAAGCTGCATTCAAGAAACACACCGTAACATCAAGGGCAGCCAGTATTTTATTGATGAAACTTGAAATTCAACCCTTGAATAAGTATTGATAAGATGAATGATTGCTTGTCTAAAAATGCCAACAAACTGCGTGCTTTACCAGGGCAAGCAGTATAAGGGTTTGTTTAGCTCTTAAGCTGCAATGTGGATCCTTGGCATTGTTCACCTCTATCAACGGAGCACAGTGAAATTACAGGGCTGACCCAAGTGTCTAAGCAAATCTTGTTGCCTATTTGCATTTCTGCTTTATAGCCAGGCTTTCATATTACTACACAGAGTTGCACCGGGATCATTGGAGGGGACTACAAACTGTATGTCATATGTGACTCTGTGATCTATATTCCATGTTGTGTCTGAAGGATTAATTCCTTCATCAGACATGCTTTGGAATGCCTTGACGAAATGGGCTTGTGTTAGACTGAGAACTGTAAGAATCAGTAATTCCAGTAGTAGAAAAGGAAAGATCATGACAAAAAAATGAGCAAGTAAACAGGATAATTGCATACGGTAATCATTCTATAAGAACAAGAATGTGGTAGTACATGGTGAGTAATGGGAAGATCTATTTGGATAAATGACAAAGGAGTTTTGGAAGGAGTGTGTGTTAATTTGAATGAGAGTGATCCCCACAGGTTCAACTGTTTGAAAGTTTGGTTCCCAGTTAACGGAAATGTTTAGGAATGTGGCCTTGTTGGAAGAGGTATGTCACTGGGGTAGGGCTTTGAGGTTTCAAAAGCCTACAGTGTGCCCAGTCTCCACCTCTGTCTGCTGTGTGTGTGAGTAAAATGTAAGCTCTCAGCTACTGCTGCTGTTGCCTGCTGCTTCTGCCTGCTGCTGCTGTCTGCTGCCTGCTGCTGCTGCTGCTGCTGCTGCCTGGTGCTGCTGCCTGCTGCTGCTGCCTGGTGCTGCTGCCTACTGCCTGTTGCCTGTTGCTACTGTCTGCTGCTACCTGTTGCCTGCTGCTTGTTGCTGCCTGCTGCTGCTGCTGCCAGCTTTTCCGTTATGATGGTCATAGACTAACCCTCTGAAACTGCAAGAAAACCCCCAATTAGATGTTCTCTTTTATAAGCAGCTTTGGTCATGATGCCCCTTTCACAGAAATAGAATCGTAACTGAGAGAGGGGAAATTCAAGCCAATACTTGAGTCACAAGCAAGAAAGATCAATACAAAGAAGAAGCAAACATATATCCCTTGCAGTAAAGGCAGCAAAGTTTGAGAAGCCATGAACATCTTGGAAGCTTTGTTTTTCCAAAACAGCCTGGGCACTGTTTAGAGTAGACAAGTGTGAATAAACTAGGAATGCTATTCTTTCATACAATAGAATATGAGAATCTGCAGTGATCTTATCTACACTGACTTAGACACTCCTTTGCTTCTATAATTCCATTAAAACAGACTAATGTTATAGCTAATTTGACAGGGGTAATATTTTTTTGAAAAAACAACACATATTGGTTTTGAAAAGGCTGCTAGAACCTTGGCGGTGTTTGGTCATTTGAAGTGACTGTGCACTTGGCTTAATTGTTTGCGAAAACATATTCTTCTGGAAATCTCAATAACTAGTTAAATTTGTCTTGAGACTGTCAACCTGATGAGGCCACCAGCATGAATCCTCTACCCTTTGGGGTTAGATATGTGAAGGTTAACTTTATTAAGTAGCTTCCTAATCAGATGCAATAATAACAACAATAACAATAATGAACACTAATATGTGAAAGAATCCCAAGGAATTCACCAGTACAAAAACAAGCAAATTTAATTGTCTTTGTCTTTGCTCTGGTTTTCCTTTCTTTGTTGTAATAAAGACTCTGAATAAAAGCTGGTGAAGGAAGGAAAGGATTTATTTGTCTTAACTTCCAGGTCATAGCTCATTATTAAAGGAAATCAGAGTAGGAATTCAAATCAAACTCACAGGCAGAACCCATGAAGAAACATTGCCTGCTTTCTGGCTCTCTGGTCTACTCTGGGATTGCCTCATGTTCAGCTCTTTTTCCTCTACATTTCAGGAGTACCTACCTAGGGATGGTGTCACCCACAGTGGGTTGGGCCCTCCTTCATCAGTGAATAGTCACAAAAATTTCCTACAGACATGCCTACAGACCAATGTGAACTAGCAAATTCTTCAATGAAGAAATTCCTCTCAGGTGACTTTAGAATACCAAGTTGACAGTCACAGCTAACAAGGACAGTCACTGAAGATATTCAATGGGTAAACAATTGTGCCACTTTAGATCTTTATATGGTAGAAGTCGGAAATACTGTAAAATCAAATAAAGCTCTTTTCTTGTTAGTATGCTATTTTTATTGGTTGGGATTGCCAATGTAGAAAGAGAAAGAATACAAAACATCAGAGGCTTTGAATGAATCCGTAAGTACAGACAACATCAAGTTTCTCTTTCTGTATATAGGCTGTATTTTTCTTCTTTCATGTGGAGTCATTCTATACTCGGGAAGTCAGAGAAAAAAAAAACTGTGTGATTCATGGAGTTTCCTTGAACAGAGAGGTACTTGGTGTGTCATTGACTTTGAAAGGAAATTAAAGGAAAGGGCTTTGAGAACAGTGGTTGGGAGAAATTAAGAATACAGTTCAATAAACACATAGATCTAACAAGCAGATACACTCACTACAGGAATCAAAGTCAGATTTCAAAGACCTCTGAACTGGACACTGAGACTTGGCCATACAACACTGTAAATAAAATCACTTGGTAAGGAGCATGGTTGAAGGCAATTCTAAGCTCAGATGCTTTAGCTAAGAAAATGAGCTAGGAAAGAGAACACCTCTTCCAGTTTCAACTAGAATAGGCCCCAGCAGGAAGTCAAACCATGCTGCTCTTGTCTCAACTGAGAGAAGACACCACAAGACTGAGTGATAAAAAATAGCAAGAGCATTTGGTGTTCTGGGGACAGCATTACAAACAATAGTCTAGTAGGTCAAATGTGATTTGCCTCAAAGCAAAATTGCTGTTACTTCCAGGAGAACAATTCCTCCCAAAACATTGTATTCTTTACAATTATTGAGAGTTTATTGATGGTCGATCTGCGCTCAGAATATGCACTCAACAATCTGAGATTCTGTCTAGGTGAGTGCATCTCAAACTCCGGTGGCTTTAGAATCCCATGGAGGCTAGGGAATCTTATGAAAAAAGGGGGAGATAGAAAGACCTGGAGTGACAGGAACTCAACAAAGAGAGCAACAGAACCAAAAAATCTGGGGCTGATACTCCATCCAAGTACCATGCATGGAGATAAACTTGAACCCCTGCACAGATGTAGCCTATGGCAGCTCAGTCTCCAAGACCGTTCTCTAGTAAGGGGAACAGGGACTGTCTCTGACATGAACTCAGTGGCTAGCTCTTTGATCACCTCCTCCTGAGGGGGAAGCAGCCTTACCAGGCCACAGAGGAAGACAATGCAGCCAGTCCTGATTATACTTGATAGGCTAGGGTCAGATGGAAGGGGAGGAGGACCTCCCCTATCAGTGGACTTGGAGAAGGGCATGGGAGGAGATGAGGAAGAGAGGATGGGTTTTAGAGGGGATGAGAAAGGGGGGCTACAGCTGGGATACAAAGTGAATAAACTATAATTGATAAAAAATAAATTAAAAAAATTCCATGGAGGCTTAGGGACACAGAGTTCTAGGTCCAAGGTCAGAACTCTTGATTCTGGAGGGCTTCATTGGCCATGGAAGTGTTTTTTTACTTGGTTTTGTTCACTTTATTTTGTTTTGAAACAACCAGAAGAACTGATTTTTGTTACATAAATTCAACAATATTAGGAATTAAGTAACTGAGGCAACACCCTGTCTTTTATTCTGAAATTTACTTTCCGTTTTTATCTTATGCTAGAACTAGAGTTCCTATATCTCTGAGTTCCACATCTGTGGATTCAATCAACCATGGAAGAGTAAAATTACATCTTTATGGAGCATGTACAGGCTCTTTCCTTGTCATTACTCCCTAAATAATGCATTACAACAACTGTTTACCCAGTGCTCACTTCATATTACATAGGATAAGCAGCCTTAAAACAATTTTCGCTATTCACGAGGGTGCTTACACGGGCTTAATCATCAGAGGATTACAGCAAGAACCTGCACTTTTTCTTGGATCGAGTTCCCAAGGATCCTGAGGAATGATAGCAGATAGCTTTGATATAATATTTTCAGATACGAAAAATGCACACTGCACCCTGCTACTGACAGTTTTTCTACACGATGAGATGAATGATTGAATGAAAAGTTCATTTGTGTCTTTATTTTTCTTCAATTTATTGTTCTCTTATGTGCAGTGTGTGTGTATGTGTGTGTGGTGTTTACGGTTGCATGTTTTGAATTTGCTACCATGTCCCTCAGAAGGTCACTTTATTACCAGAGCAATAAATTCAAGCACCTGTAATGACTGTGGGGGATGTGAAGAAACTGCCAGGATCCTGGACAAGAAGACAAGAATAGAAGAATTTCCATGAAATGTTCTCAGAGTTACACTACATCACTATTTTCCATTTTTCATAAGACAGTCACTGCTGAAGACCAATCCTTGTGCTAGGCCCCAAGGAGAAATAGCTAACTCACACATCTGGACCAATCCCTTCTAATATTTTTTCTATAGTCATTTTGTTGGCATAATTAAAGCATAGTCAAAACAATATTCTTATGTATTAGATATCAAAGAAAATGAATGAATATAAATTATAATATTTTTTGGCTAGGGAAAGTATTTCAGAGCCAAAACAATTTCCTGTGCTCCTTCTTCATTTCATGCATAGCCATGGGCAAGGCATTCCCAATAAAGCATTTCTATTCCCACAAAAGGCTATAACTTCCTCTGGCATGGCATAAACTCCATTTCATGTATGCTAGGAAACACTATTTTCCAAAGCTCAAGCTAATTATATGAGATTTATCTGTGTGGAAACAGGGATTAAGCAAGCAAGGGAAATGAGGAAATTTTATTTAGTGGCTCTATTTAACAAAGGATAGTGAAAACAAAGGTTACACAAAATGAAATCTCTGCTGCAATAAATAACTAGCTAGTGAAGGTGAGTGTTCTGTTGGTGATTTTCTCTGCTCTGCTATAGATGGCTGCTGATAACACAGAAACAAAGCAGACACTTTTGCCTTCAAGCCAGTGGCAGAAACAACATTAAACTTATCTCTTTGACAAACTTGTTACTAAGCTTCCTTGTTTTTATTTGGGTTCATTCTTGAGAATGCTTGCAAAAAGGAAAAGAAAAACACCTTCTTTATGGTATGATAATTTTTCATGGAAAGCACGTTACTTAAAATAATACTGTTAGCCTCCCAATGATTTTTTAAATAATTAATTAGGGTTTTTTCTAAGCCTTAATTTTACTTTTTTTTAATGGTTTACCCCCAGAATTAGTTGTTTTCCTCTTATTGCCTAATTGCACATTGTACCCTGCTCCAATTTTCATAATCACAATTATTTTATCTAGGGGAAAATAATCTCCAGTATTTTATAGCCTTTAGTGCAGTTTTAATTTCCTCAAATTGCAATCTGAATATTTATCTTTTTCTTCATAGACTTATTTTGTAATATTTGTTCACTGTTATGACCCAAATCTTTCCAATGTGAGATAAAAATAAAAGTGTTGCATCACATTCATCTATTATTTATTTGGATAACAGGAATTTTGTCAAGAGAAAAACAGTATCTGTAATTTGTTTGTGTTAAGGCAAGTGAGCAGCACATTGCTGGGGGTTGCTTAGCATTCATTCTCTTTACTGTTCTTTACCTGACCCTAACTAGAAAAGACAGTTCTTCAGAGCGGTGCTAGCTGTACTTCAGGCTTTGAAAGGTGTTTCTGTAGCCGCTTTCTAAGAGCTGAGGTGAAAAAGAATCATCCTGACCCAGGGCAGCCTTCTTCCTCTCTGAGGCAACTTCCCCAGAGACTTAGAGCTTTGGTTCCCTGGGGTCTGAATATGTGGGTAGGCTCCTCTGACCCCTAGGTGTTCATGTGGCATTTCTAAGCTGCTTAGGCCACATTGGATTTCCTGCCATTCTCTTTAGTGATTGCTCATGTCTTAGAAGTTTTTTCAAACAATGTCGCATTGAGGAATAAAAAGACCAAACAGTTCCCTCTTGGAGTAATTTTTCCAAGAGCAAGCTCAAATTTGAATTCTCCACTTCTCTCCCTGTGTTTCTATCAGTCTATAATTATTGCTCTATCGGTGTTTTATCTCTCTTCCTCCTATAAGTTTGACATGATGTGTGTCTGTGTATCTGCTGTGCCTGTTTGTAACAGAGAGCTTTCCCTTATATTTGTTGAACAGCACAGAAAGCAAAGTATGGGGGAGGGGTGGAAGAGTAATCCTTTACAGTAATCTTTTTAAAAAAAATAATTAATTTATTTTATTTGTATTTTTTTTGGTGTTCATTCATTCTTTTATTCAGAAAGCAAGAGCTAAATGAATGTCATTACATAAGAAGACACCATGCAGTATTCAAAGAAAGGCTCAGTGTTTGCCCCTAAGACATTTGGCTAATCACTCAGATATGGATTAAGAAATGTAGAGTATGATCTTGGATTCTTTTATAGTTTTGACCTTGGTAAGTGTCAAGAGAAGAAGCTGGGGTTCAGAATGTAACCATCTTCTAATTTCAGGTGCTCTTTAGCATAAGATAAACTCTACTTTCTATGACACTAGGAAAAAATGACTAAATAAACTATGATAAAATCATCGTCCAGTGTGGATTTTACTTTCTATATATTAGAAATTCTTTTAGGCACTTAATGAAAACATTGACATTCATTAATCATATACCCTTTGGGGCATGCCCCGAAGGAAAGTGAAAACAGGATTAGAATCTACTCTCTGCCTCAGATTAGGTTCAGTGTTTCCAGTGTCTGTGTGCTTTTACCATCATAGTCTGACTACAAAGGATGCTGCCAGCATTTCTGGGAAGTAGTGCTCTGTTCCTCACTCTGGTGTTTTCTTTCAAACATGCTGACATTCACTCTGGAAGTTCTCACATAGGCAATTACTTGATTTTATCAGACGTTACCTGGATATATCCAGGCCACTGCTAGGATTCATATCCCTCCCACAAATGGTCTTTGAATGCTTTGTAAACTAAAGCTTCTAGAAATTAAAGTTATTCAGTGTGCCACCAGCAAGAGTAAGCTTTCTAATGCACAAAAAATCACAGTCATTTTAAGCAGCATGCCACCTGGCCTACAATGTTTGGAAGATGCCCGGTACGCAGAGATGTTTAAAATGCATATGTGTGTAGGGTGAGTGGGGGGAGTCTTGGTTTTTTTATTTATTTTTATATCAATCAGAGGTTAGGTATTTGCATCCCCGGCATAGCCCCCTCCTTCTTTCCCTCCGACTCTTCCCATCCCTCCCTCATCTCTTCCCTGACCACTCCAAGTCCACCTACAGGGGAGGAGCTCCTCCCCTTCCATCCCACCTCAGATCATCTTGTCTCCTCAGGGCTGGCTGCAATGTCCTCCCTGTGATCTAGCCAGGCTGTTACTCCCTGGCATGTATGGGGGAGGGTCGAAGAGTCAGCCATCAAGTTCAAGACTGAAACAGTCCCTGTTTCCCTTACTAGGGTCTTCAGCTCGACAATGAGTTATCATGGGCCACTTCTGAGCGGGGGTTCTAAGACATATCCATACATGGTCCTTGGTTGAAGAAACTGTCTCATATAAGACCCCTGTGCCCGGCTCAGTTTGGTCTTTGTGGAGCTCTTGTTCTCCCCAAGTCTTATTAACTTCCCCTATTTTTATTATTATTTCCCGCCCTCTGATGAAGGCTTGGTTGTGAGTCTTAATATCTGCTTTGCTATATTGCTATATTGATTCTCTCAGAGGCCCTCTTTGGTAT
>JAQQSO010007372.1:0-10672 GCA_028658305.1 Pachyuromys duprasi | reverse complement strand
AGAGCCTTGAACTCATTGGTACAGGAGACAACTTCCTGAACAGAACACCAACAGCACAGGCTCTAAGATCAACAATCAATAAATGGGACCTCATGAAACTGAAAATCTTCTGTAAAGCAAAGGACACTGACATCAAAATAAAAGGACAGCCTACAGATTGGGAAAGATTCTTCATCAACCCTTTATCTGACAGAGGACTAATATCCAGTATATATAAATAACTCAAAAAATTAAACAGCAGCAAATCAAGTAATCCAATTTAAAAATGGGGAACAGAGCTAAACAGAGAATTCTCAATCGAGGAATATTGGATGTCAGAAACACTTAAATAAATGCTCAACATCCTTAGTCACCAGGGAGATGCAAATCAAAACAACCTTGAGATTTCACCTTACACCCATCAGAATGGCCAAGATCAAAAACTCAAGTGATAACGCATGCTGGAGAGGCTGTGGAGAAAGAGGAACCCTCCTTCATTGATAGTGGGAGTGTAAACTTGTACAACCACTTTGGAAATCAATTTGGTGCTTTCTCAAACAAATAGGAATAGCACTACCTCAAGATCCAGCTATACCACTCCTAGGTATATATCCAAAAGATGTTCAAGTACACAACAAGGACATTTGCTCAAGCATGTTTGTAGCAGCTTTATTTGTAATAGCTAGAAACTGGAAACAACCCAGATGCCCCTCAACTGAGGAATGGATACAGAAATTGTGATACATCTACACAATGGAATATTACTCAGCAATAAAAAAAGGATATCATGAAATTTGCAGGTAAATGGTGGGAACTGGAAAGGATCATCCTGAGTGAGCTATCCCAGAAGCAGAAAGACACACATGGTATATACTCACTCATATAGACATATACTATAGGATTAACATACTAAAATCTGTACACCTAAAGAAACTAATCTAGAGGAAGGACTCTTGCTAAAATGCCCAATCCCTATCCAGAAGGGCAAATGAGATGGACATATGAAGAAGGAGAGGGCAGGGAACGGTGGGTCAGGAGCTGCCATGGAGGGCCTCGGAAAGGCTCTGCCCTGCAGTCTATGGAAGCAGATGCTAAGACTTATGGCCAACACTTGGGCAGAGTGCAGGGAATCTTATGAGAGTAGTGGGAAATAATGGGGTCTGGAGAGGACAGGAATTCCACAAGGAGAGCAACCGAACCAAGTGGTTTGAGCACAGGTGTCTTTCCTGAGACTGATGGTCCAACCAGGTACCATGCATGGAGGTAGCCTAGGACTCCTGCACAGGTACGGCCCATGGCAGTTCAGTGTCCAAGTGGGTTCCATAGTAATGGGATCAGGGACTGTCTCTGACATGAACTGATTGGCCTGCTTTTTGATCACCTCCCCCTGAGGAGGGAGCAGCCTTGCCAGACCACAGAGGAAGACAATGCAGCCAGTCCTGATGAGAACTGATGGACTGGGATAGGAGGGAAGGAAAGGAGGACCTCCCCTATGGGTGGTATTGGGGAGGGACAGGGCTGCAGAGGGGGGAGGAAGGGAGGGATTAGGATGGGAAGAGGGAGGGAACTACAGGGGTATATACGGTGAATAAAGTGTAATTAATAAAAAATTTTAAAAAATTGGATTTAGGAAGCAGATGACATGACTGAAATTCATGTTTCTTCTCCATCTCTAATTCAGAGCAGCAGGATTGAGTCCAAGTGAGAAAAGGAAAAAAACATGAGACCTTCCTGAGTAACCAAAAAGTAGCCAGGAGAAATGTGGTTGACCTGTAGGTGTAAGCAATGGGTTGTTTTTCATCTCTGGAATGCTGGCTTGCAGCTGCTAGCTGGTCATCTTTTACTGTGATTCCTGGAGGCTTTCTCTTTACAACTGTGCATTGCCCGGAACCCTGAGAGGATAAAGTCATATTTGTTGGTTCAGGGTAATGGCTAGGATCTGCTTGCATGCTTTTTAATGTTTAGCTTAATATAATGTGCATAGGATGCTTTCTCCTAACTGCTATTATGACAAATTGAATGCCTCCTTAGACTGGTGGAGAACAGTTTCCATGCTCCACTAAGGAAAAATGATGAAACCATTAATAAGTTAATTCACATTATGTTCTTTCCCCTTTGCTGTTCAGCCAACCCAATAGGATTGCCTTGGTTCTCAATTTTACAATGAAGTCGGTGGCTTGGTACCTGAGGAAAGAGGCACTCAGGGTCAGGGGGATGGCTCAGCCAATAAAGCTCTTTCCTTATAAGCATAAAGTTCTCAGTTTAGTGCTCAGAACCTGTGTAAGCAACTGGAGGTTTTGTCACATGTGAAACGTGGTCCCAGTGATGGTGAGGGGGAGACAGGCAGGTGGAGTCCTGCAGCCACCTAGCCTAGGCCACTTGGAGAAGCTCTAGGCCAAAGAGAACGCTGTCTGAAACAAGAAGCCGGAGGCTACGCAAGAAAGGACATCAGAGGCTGATGCCCTCTGCTCTCTGCACATGTACGCACACATGCACGCATTACACACGCACAGTCACATGCACACTCAGTCACAGTCTATTCACATGATTATTGGTTTTCAGAAAACAGATGTTGTGGTCATGAAATGACAGCTTTGGTTATTTCTGGATTGATGGTACCAGCAGGTGAAAGTCAGACTCGGTGACACTCATCTTTAATTCTAGCAATCAGGAGGTGGAAGTAGGTGGATATTTGTGAATTTGAGGTCAGCCTTGTCTACATAGTGAGTTCCAGGCCAGCTAGGGCTACCTAGTGAGACTGTGTTTCAAAAATAACAGTAAACCCATTTTTGTTTGTCATTGTAAGTATGGTCTAGAATCACATAGATCATGGGATTGTGAATCAGAGACAGATAAAGAGTGTATCAGTATTAATTCTTAGGATTCACATGCCATAGGATTTCAAAATAATAGAGTGTATTTGCCTCATCCTTTCCATCATCTGATGGTTGAGGTTAAATGATACTAATGGCTAACACAAAATTTACTGACTCTAGTCATTTTTTTTCTGTGCCAAACTTACTTAATTCTATTGACAGATTACTGTCCCTGCTTAGAAACGTGCACATGATTACAGTATTATTAAGTAGCAGAGCCAGGATTTGAACACATTTTGGTTAGTGAGTTACTCTGAACTAGACTGTCTTGAGTTGTTGTTGATTAAGTAAGTGATTAAGCATACTCTTGGTTTCAGAAATCCTCTCACTCCAGGTGACTAGAGTTCCAGTTGTGGGCATGTTTATCTCTCCCAGCTTTTCATGACTCCTGGAGAGCAGTGGTGTTTCTATCTGAGCGATCAGTGAAGTCAGATGAGGAAGGCATAGCAGGTGTGTCAGAGCACACCAACGTCAACCTAACGCAGCGCGAGCTGAGCTGGGATAACTGCATCACACTCACCGACCCACACTTTCACAGGACATCCTTATCCTGAAACCAGATGTGAAACTGTGTGAATTCATGCTAGCTTCCGGAGCGTGTAAAGCTATATCATCTTAGCGTTCATTTCAAGTATCCAATCAATTTATTGAGTCCATAATAGTTTTGCTTGTTTGTTTTTGGATGAATATATAGGCGATGGTATAAATGACAGAAAGGAAAACTGAGAGGGGTTCTTACTTGATATACTTCATCGATAGTACTAAGACATAATGACAATATTTAAATGACTTGCTCTTTCTTAATACCTGCTTTCCTCCTCTGCTTGGCTGGCAGTCAAGAGAGAAGAGCTGTCAAAATGCTTTCAAGAACTTCACTTGGGCTTCTTGAGAACAGTTGCCACAAACTATGGAATTATTTAATCTCCGCTCGACTTTTTGTGGGCTCCAGAAATATCGGGGAAATTGAAGGCCTAGCAACAATAGCAATATATAAACATTAAAATAAAATTACTGAGTTGATGACTAAGATGGACCTAGTAATAGGTCAATACATGGATGTATAGGCCATGATACAGTAGCACGGTTCCAGAGTAAGGGACACTGTAAGATTACTACCATATTCCTAGAAATCAACTTAAATGTAAACATCTTATAATTTGTAATGTTGCATATACGCTATATATTCTGAATATTGGCATTCTTTGCCATAGTATACACTTGAAAATTAATTAGAAAAAGCTGCCTGACTTAAACTGTAGCCTTAAATATTCAAAATAGAGGAAATACTGTTATGCTTTAGCAATTACTGAATAAATAAGGCACAGACTAACATGTATGATAGACATGAAGATAACAGGTATGAGCAGCTGAAAAACCGTAGCTTGACATGGATGGAGAGGAACCATGAGCTGATGGTGACTAAGCAGAAGATTCTCTTGGAGGCTAAAATTCATCCCTCTGGGGAAATGGAGTAAGCAGGTAAAATGGCATGACCAGTCATTGTCAGCATGAGCTGTTTGGGCAGAAGGTGTCCTAGCTGCTGTTCTATTGTGAGGAGACACTATGACCAAAGCAGCATTTAACTGGAGGTTTGCGTATGGTTTAAGGGGTTTGGTCTATGACCATCATGGCCCAGGTAGGGCTAATTCGTACAGTTCATAGACTGAACTTGCATTGGATGAAAACACATGCTACAGTTTAGATCTTTGATGTCACCCAAAGCCCTAAGTGTTGGTAGCTTACTCTCTAGCCTGCCTGTGGTGCTATTGAAAGGTAGAAAGAATGTTACAAAGTGTGGCCTAGGTGGAGAAGGCCAGTATGGGTGTGTGCTGGAAAGAGGTAATGAAACCACATTCCTTCCTTTCTCCCTCATTCCTTTACGTGTAGTTTCTCCTGCGTGGTCTCTTGTCATGGTGTGCTGCCTTGCTACAGGCCCTAAAAAACAACAGGGCCCACCAGCCGTGTCCTAGAGCTCCAGAGCCATGAGCAAAATCATCCTTTCTTCTTTCAAAGATGCGCACCCCAGAAAAGTAGTTATGGTCCAGTAGTGTGGAGGGGCACACTGGATTTCAGGTTACGTCTGACCCTGCTGTCATGTCTGCTGGACCTGTGTGTTTTGCTGTTGAAATGAAGAAATTAAGCAAGGCAAAGGACCTGGATTAAACAGTGGAGTTAGAGATTGTCTTTGCTATAATGAATCAGCTCATTTGAAGTAGCCTAATTTCTAATTTTCTTCATTTAACCTTAAAAAAAGACCCTATAGAAGGAAGTTATCTATACCTTCCCAAAGCCTACATGAAAAAAAAAATTGTAGTCAGGCTAAAGATGTTGAAGCAGGGCTAGCCTGGACTATGTAATGAGTTCTAAGACAGCCTGGGCTATAAAGCAGAGCTCCTGTTTTGGGGGTAGGAGGGAAAGGAACTTTATAATGAGTGCAATTTCTGGTAATAAACTGTTTTACAAGATGAAACTACTCAAAGAAAGGGCGAAAGACCATCATTGGGTGGAAGGTGCCAGGGACTAAAAGCTGCTTCCATCTAATGATCTTCCCATGGGTCAATGTTAGTTTTGAAATTATAATAAAAAGAAGTGTGTGTACTGCTATCAGATATTACTAACTTTGTCAATTACTAATATAGCAAAACTATATTTAACTAACCAGAAATGCACTCTGGAGTTGCCAAATGCAGACAGTTGTATTTAATTTTGCGCAAAAGTACAACAGTAGGCAACATGTTCCAGAGATCTCCGCCAACTTTCCCTGCACCTGGCCTCCTCGCCCTTCACGCATTGGCTCCGTGTGTTCTCTTCACGTCTCATTCTCTGAGATGCGTAACAAAGATGCGCGAAGCATATTGGCTTGTCCCCATTCTTTCCTCTATAGCTCTACAGGGGTCTGTGCCCTTTCTGTCGATGGTCTTTCACTGTTTGTGGGAACATGACTGAATTAAATTGGAAAATTGCCATCCTTCCCTTTGTAATGACAGAGTGGAAATACTTCAGTGTCTATAAAATGATCTCTTGTTTTAGGTTGAGAGTAACAGTTTAGAATTGAAGTTTTAAGAATACAGAAAGTAAAACATTTAATATTATTTAGCGGATGCATACATACTAGTGTGTGTATAGTCACTATTTATGTGTAGGTGGTCTTAGTGGAAGAATAGGGGGGGAGGAATTGCATGTATAAAGTCCAAAACAAACAAGCAAGCCTGCCTGTTCTCTGGTCTTTATCTTAGCCCCTCTTCTGTGTCCTCTGCTAGCTTTTCCAGCCAGGGCATCCTCACTCAGCCCAAGCTAAGCATTTCCTTTCAGGTATCAGGGAGACAGGAAACACCACGTGCTTCCTGGCTTGGATGGCGGCACATGACCATAGGGCAGCCAGTAAAAGCAAACACCTAATGCAGCCTAGGATTTGCTGACCTGGTCAATGAAGTGCTTTTCAGCAGGATGACCCAATCGCGTGTCAAAGCTCTGTCTCACCACTCTGTTACAGACCTGGGAAGGTACTGTAGCATCTTTCCCGGCATCCAATTTAATAAGTCAGAAAAGACAAATGCAGATTTACTCAGGCTTTAAACTCACAGAGATCTGCCTGCTTCTGTCTCCTCGATGTAGTCAGGGAAGAGAAAGGTGCTTCCTGCCTAGCAGCAATGGGGAAAGGGATACGCAAGCATTCTTGTGTCTTAAAGTCACGTGAGACCATCCAGGAGTCACTTCCCTGAGGAAAAGGAGGAGAGCTGTGGAAAAAAAGAATCACAAAGCTCTGTTGCTGACGGAGAAAAGAGAATAGTCACTTTAGTTAAAGAGAACCCTTATAAGATTCTGCTCTGAGGCAAAGAGAAATATTTATGAATGGGAGCCATGCACTCAGATGGATACCAGGCTCCTAAATATTACATAAAATTACATATTTTATAAGGCAGAGCATGGCTCTAAGGAAAAGCATATTTAAGTTATTTTAATGCGGATTTCTCATAAAGCACAGAAGACAGCCTCCCCAGGACAGCCACCTCCCTCGTCTCCTGCTGGTGTCTCCTGTGAGGATGAGGCAACACTGAGACATTGAAGCGGGAAGGTTTTTTCCCCAAATGACAGACCACCTGTAAATATTGAAGATGTGGGATTTGGATGAACCATGTCTGAACAATCATGTTCTCTGCTAGTTAAGTCAGGTGGGCAAAGTTAGCCAGTCATGCCAAATTCCAGTTTCCTTGGGTGCTAAATGGGAATAAATATCAGTGCCTATCATGAAAGGCTTTTGTCGGAATTAAATGGGGAGTGATCCAAGCCAGAGATATTTTATGGTGTCATGTGTTTAAGAACACTGATTAGGGCTTATGGAGAAATCTCAACACAACACCGTGATTATCATTAAATTGTTCACAAATGGGCTTATTATGACTATTTAGAGTTCTTCATTAAATTAGTAACTTAAATGATGGCTTAATCCAAATTTGTGATTGGCATAATTGGCTTTCAGCACAGAATGCAGTTTATTGTTTTGACAGGGGAATCAAAAAGGCATCTATCCCCTGCAGTCTGCAGGAGAAACATGATCCATCCACCGCAAGTGTTTCATGATCGAGAACATGGCTAAGTGTTTCTCCATGGTGGCAAGCCAGTGATTTTAAATAAGTAGGGTTTTCCATTTTATCCAGAAATATTTATTCTTAAATAATGATAATTTACATAAAAGATAAAATGGTGATGTGCTAATGTATGTGGGGTGAGTGAGTATCCTGCAATTAGATTGTGATTTAAAGCTAAAGGTTAAATAATAACATTACTAGAAAATTAAAAATCTTACAAGTACAACCAATTTAAAAATAGGCTGGTAGTATATAACAGTATTGAGGTTTAAATGTCAATAAAATTATCTGTGTTCATTTTAGAGTTCATGGACTTTTTCTGGTGGGTTATTTTCCTAATATTTAAAAATGAAATTGAGAGGGTAAAAAAATAAAGCTACCCTCTACAACTGAAGGTTAACCCTTAAGCAAGGATGCCCCCGGCCCCTACTCTTTGGCTAATGTTTCCCTGACCTCCACAAGGCTGGCATCTTTAGAATACTAACTAGATAATTATTCTGAACCCGCAAGAGATGGACACAGGAGACATCAAGAACTCACTTGGTGCAAACCTTTGTGCTTCCTTGGCTAACTTGCAAACAGCACTCCATCAAATATTTGAAGTTTTTTTTTTTTACTATTGAAGTCTTTTCCTATAAAGAATTCCCTCCGTTCAGCAGGGTAAACATGTGCCTGAGTTCTCGGGCTCATCCATTATTCAGAAGAATTTATTAAATATGCACCCTGTGCAGTGTGCCGGTGGCACTGCTGTTACTATCCACGTTTTCCCCCCACTTATTAAGCCAGAAATCTGACTTGGATAAACTTATTCAAGAACACATTCAGAATATACTTCCTTCTGACATACAACTTTCGATGGATGAGCGAATGAATTCTTTGCGAGTTTAACTTAGAAGTTTTGTGCTCATCTAAAGTTCTATAGGTCAAAACTATTTCTGGAGGCTGATGAGAGAGGCCCCGTGGGTAATATTGCTTGGTGTGCAAACCCAAAGACCAGACTTCAGATCCTAGTACCGTCAGAAAAGAGCAACGTCGAGAGATAGGGTTTGCTGGCTCCCAGGCTCCCGCAAGGTTCAGTGAGACCCTGCCCGGAAGAAGTACAGCCAAGGGTGACAGAGCAGGACATCTGATGACCTCATTCAGTCTTCCTGTGCAAGCACAGGTGCCTGTACCTGTATACACATGGGGCACACACCACACACTCATTACGCTTGAAAATGTATGCACACACTCGTGCGCATACACGCATGCCCTCAAACACATACATGCATGTGCACACACACCATACATACATGCACACACATGCACACATACATATATATGAGCAAATGAATGCCTTGAGAGTCTTATTTATATTAAAGGAATATGTATGGATGCATGTGTGTGTGTGTGTAAAATATTTCTATGCTATATTTTGTTTCAATTAGAGGAATTTGGTTTTATTTTTTTGTTAAACACCAAAATAATGATTTCTTAATACCCGTGCCATAGCATAATTATTCAGTTTCCCATTTTGTTTTGATTTTTTTAAAGCTAATTTAACATCAAAACGAATGAAAAAAAAATCATTGGTAGAAGGCCAGTTTTGTTTCTGCTTGGAAGAAGTAATTAATCTTTTACTTCCTGCTTCTCCACCTACATTCTTTCAAAAGCACAAATAATTTTCCTTCCAGAAACCTCCTAAATCTCATAGAAGTCACAATATACATTGACAAGATGCAGGAAACTGGCATGACCCCAGAAAGGGGTGACATGTTTATACGCTCAAATCCACAGCCTCCTTTTTACCCCTTCTGCTCTTTTTGATTTAATGTCTGCTTTGAGTGGAGGCGTGTGCAGTCTCATTAAAGGCTCAGATATAATGATGATTCCTGGCAAGTACATGTGCCATTATGGCAGTCCACAAAGGGCTTTGAACTTCTGACCCTACTAACCAGCTTTCAATGGACCATTGTCCTTCTCCTCTGCCATGAGGGGGTGCGGACGAGGTAGAGGAGAGGGTAAAGGGGGGAGATGAGGAGAGAGATATGAAAATTGTCAAATGGTATCGTTTCCAACATGAAAGTTAGGTTTTTGTTTACAGTCGAGTGATGTAATGTAATGAAGAAAGCACAGAATTAAAAACTAATAACAAAACCTGGGGTTCCAAGCAGTGGGAAACCAGCACACCTCTATTGCAGACCTCGTTTCCCACTGAGTGCTTCCTCCTGAGTGACCTTCCATGCCACAGGACCTGTCCTCCCACCCAGCCCAGAATTCCATTACCTCCTCCTCCCCTGATCCTTTCCTCTTCCTCCTCCTTTTCCTCCTCCTTCTCTTCCTCTTCTTTTCCTCCTTCTCTTCCCCCTCCTCCACTTCCTGTGTGTGTGTGCTTGTGTGTGTGTGTGGATTTTTAGGCAGGGTCTCACTCCGTACTCCAGGGTGCCCCAGAACTCACTTTCCAGTCCAGACTAGCTTTGCACCCATGAAAGTCCTCCTGCCCTAGCATCAAATGTAAGCATACCCACCATGTTCAGAGTATTGCATTTCTGTAAACTTTAAGCTGACATTCTCTATTCCTGTCCTTATGCCACACTTTCTCAATAAGGTTTGGACTTACCGAATTCCCAAATTAAAATGTTTCTACAGCTGTAATCAACACGGTTATAACTGTCAGGAAATAAAAAATAATGTTAATGAGGGAGGGCCTGGCCAGCGGCCTAACTCGCTTGCTCCTCTCAGTCTCTGTTCAGCCTTTTTGACGTTTCCCTTCAGAATCACTCTGGACAGCTACCTTGAGTTCCAGGAAGTACACTTCTAATGAATAGGGTTTTTTTTTTTTCCTTTACGAACTGGATCCAATTACTAGAAGCAGTAGTAAGCCTTGGGGGCACATTACCTCATAAGATTGCCCCTCCCGAGTGGAAGCAAGAACCCCAAGACAGGCATCAGACCGACCTCCCCATTAGAGAATCATCAGGGCATTGCCCCTCAGTCAGTGAGAGCACCGAGTCCCTCGGTTACCATGTCCCCGCAGCCGGACACACACACACACGGTCCTGAGAGTTTAAGCACTGTTTAAAAGTTTAACTGCATGTCCAAAATAGTCCCTGTTCCCCTTACTAGTATACCCACTTGGATATTGAGCTACCATTTGCTACATACAAGCAGGGGTTCTAGGTTATAACCAAACATGGTCCTTGGTTGGAGAGACAGTCTCATAAAAGACCCCTGTGCCCTGATATATTT
>JAQQSO010007371.1:0-10672 GCA_028658305.1 Pachyuromys duprasi | reverse complement strand
TGACTCT
The DNA here is from genome assembly GCA_028658305.1 of Pachyuromys duprasi. Taxonomy (NCBI): domain Eukaryota; kingdom Metazoa; phylum Chordata; class Mammalia; order Rodentia; family Muridae; genus Pachyuromys; species Pachyuromys duprasi. The sequence goes on along the minus strand of JAQQSO010007371.1, from coordinate 10,665 downwards.
TTGACCCTCCCCCATACAAGCTGGGGAGTGACAGACTGGCTAGATCCCAGGGGAGGACATTGCAGCCAGCCCTGAGGAGTCAGGATAAGCTGGGGTTGGATGGAAGGGGAGGAGGTCCTCCCCTGTTGGTGGACTTGGAGGGGGCGGGGAGGAGGGAGATGAGGGAGGGAGTGGGAGGGTAGGAGGGACTGAAGGAGGGGGCTACGCCTGGGATTCAAAGTACCTAACCTGTGATTGAGATAAAAATAAATAAATTAAAAAAAAAAGAAAAGAAAAAAGAAAAAAAGTTCCCATTGGAGAACTATGTTGTGATTTTTTAAAATATTTTAAAAAATATACATATATGTATTCTATATGTTTATATATGTACATTTATAGATTTAAAATATACTTTACATATATATTTAAAAAATAAAATAGATTCTTTTCTCATATAATATATCCTGGTTATAGTTTCCCCTCCCTTTACTCCTCCTAGCTCTTCGCACCTCTTGCTACGAAGAGTGTAGACAGCTGGCAAATTTGATCCATAACATCTTCCATATTCTTCATAGAGCGGGAGCCAATGCTATGCTCTTCCCATGTATCTCCTTGCAAGTGTCTGAGCTACCAGGTACAAAAATATCTGGTGATTTGAACCTATTAGTATAGGAGACAACTTCCTGAAGAGACCATGAACAGCTAAGACTCCAAAATCAACAATTAATAAATGGGACTTCTTAAAACTGAAAAGCTTCTGTAAGGCAAAGGATACTGTTGTCAATAGATCAAAATGGCAACCTACAGAATGGGAAAAGATCTTTAACAATCCTACACCTGACAAAGGGCTAATATCTAAAATATATAATGAACTCAAGAAATTAAACACCAACAAACCAAATAATCCAATTAAAAACAAAGTACAGAGCTAAACAGAGAATTCTCAACAGAAAAATATCAAATAACTGAGAAGCACTTAAAGAAATGTTCAGCATCTTAGTCATTAGGAATGCAAATCAAAATAACTTTGAGAGTCTATCTTATACCCATCAGAATCACTAAGATCAAAAACTCAAGTGACATCACATGCTGGTAAGGATTTGGAGAAAGGCAAACAGTCCTCCACTGTTGGTGGGAGTGCAAACTTGTACAATCACTCTGGAAATCAATCTAGAGCTATCTCAGAAAATGGTGAATAGCGCTACCTCAAGACCCAGCTATACCACTCATGGGTATATACCTAAAAGATGCTCCACTGTACAACAATGGCGCTTGTTTACTGTGTTCATAGCAGCTTTATTCATAACAGCCAGGATCTGGAAACAACCTAGATGTCCTTCCTGCAACTGAAGAATGAATAAAGAAACTGTGGTACATTTACACGACGGAATACTACTCAGCTATGAAAACCCAGAAAATCATGAAATTTGCAGGCAATGGATGGGACTAGAAAGACCATCCCGAGAAAGGTAACTTAGAAGCAGAAAGACACACATGGTATGTACTCACTTATAAGCAGATTTTAGTCATGTAGTACTGGGCAATCACAGACCCAAAAAAGATAAGTATCAAGGAGGACTCAAGGGAGAATGCTTAACTCCCACTCAGAAGTAAAAATAGAATAAACAGTGAAAGTGGTTGAAGAGAGAGAAAAGCGCAAAAGAGGAAGCATGGAGAGAAATGAGGGATGGTACCAGACCTGGGGAGAGCGGCGTCAGGAAGACAGAGGGCTTGCAGAGAGAAGAGAAACCTTGGGTGGATACTTCTCTGTGACAAACTGGAGACCTACTACAGGGTAGAATACTGGGAGGATATGGGGGTGATTTTATCTGAGACGCCTAGTAACAGGGGTCATGGAGATTGAAGAGGCCACCCTCTAACTAGACAGGACTCTCAGTGGAGGGAGCGAAAAACTAACCACCCACAAAAACCTCAACCCCAAATTTACCCTGCCTATGACATGTGCAGGAACAAAAATACAACAGAGATTGAGGAAATGCCCAATCAATAACTGACCCAACCTGAGATTCACCCCATTGGAGACAGCTAAACCCTGACAATACTCTGCAGTGCTTACACACAGGAGCCTAGCTACAGCTGTTCTCTGAGTTGTTCCACCCAGTACTGACGGAAACAGATGCAGAGACCCCAAATCAGTCATTGGGTGGAAAACAGTCAGGCTTGTGGAAGAGTGGGGATAAGGATAAAAGGACCCAGAGGGACAGGAATGTCACGAGAAGACCAACAGAGCCAACCAACCAGGGCCCAGGGGTGGCTGTGGAGACTGAAGCACCAACCAAGGACCATACGTGAACTGGACCTAGGCCCCCTACACAGATGTAGCCAATGGGCAGCTCAGTTCTCATATGGGTCCCCTAGTAAAGGAAATGGGGGCTGACTCTGACATGGACTGTGTTGCCTGCTTTTCAGTCACTTTCCCCTCGAGGGGCTACATTGCCAGGCCACAGGGGAAGAGTAGGCACTCAGTCCTGATGCAATGGTGATATGCTTGGTGAGTGGGTCAGTGTTCCCCTTCTCTGAGGAGTAGGGGAGGGGAATAGGGAAAACAGGGAGGGAGGGTGTGCCCATGAGGAAAGGAAGAAAGGACTAGAACCAGGATGTAAAATGAAATAAAAAATAAAATAAAATTCCAATTCCAGTCCTTCCCAGAGCACTTTTTTTGCCAAGATGCTTCCAGACATGACTATCATTAGCATCTTTCCTCACTCAATTTCCTTTCCCTTTTCCTTTCCTTTCCTTTCCTTTCCTTTCCTTGCAACACTGTCTTAACCAGATGAGCTGAAATTAGCCAGAAATGTGTGTATGGTTGAGCTACAGAACTTTACACCAGAGGAAGTCATAGAATTTTAGGACTGTATTCTGTCTGTTAAGAGATAAATTACAGGATAATTTTTTCTAGTTCCATCCATTTCCCTGCAAATTTCATGATTTCCTTGCTTTTAAAAGCTGAGTAGTATTCCACTGTGTAAATTTACCACAATTTCTGTATCCATTCTTTGGTTGAGGGACATTTAAGTTGTTTCCAGATTCTGGCTACTAGGAGTAAAGCTGCTGCGAAAATATGTCCTTATTGTATAGTTGAGTATCTTTTGGATATATGCCCATGAGTGGTATAGCTGGGTCATGAGGTAGCACTAGTCTCAGTTTTTTGAGAAAGGGCCAAATTGATTTCCAAAGTGATTGTACAAATTTACATTCCAGCCATCAATGGAGGAGGGTTCCCCTTTCTCCACATGCTCTCCAGACTGTGTCCTCCTTGAGTTTTTGATCTTAGCCATTCTGTTTGGTGTAAGGAGGAAATCTCAGGGTCCTTTTGATTTGCATTTCCTTGATGACTAAGGATGTTGAGCATTTCCTTAAGTGTTTCTCTGCCATTTGATATTCCACTGTTGAGAATTCTCTGTTTAGCTCTGTACTGTATTTTTTACTGCAATTATTTGGTTTGTAGATATTTGAAATTTGTAGGCAAATGGATGGAACTAGAAAAGATCATCCTGACTGTGGTATCCCAGAAGCAGAGAGACATGCATAGTATATACTCACTTATAAATGGATATTAGCCATATTATTCAGCATAAATATACTAAAATCTACAGACCTAAAGAAGGTAAATAACAAGGAAGACCCTGGGGAAGATACTTAGTTCTCATTCAGAAGGGAAAACAGGATAGACACTGGAAACAGTAATAGAAAACAGGACTGGATCCTTCCTCAGATGTCCTTTAAAAGACTCCAATCAGCAGGGGATAAAAGCAGATGGAGACTCACAGCCAAATTTTGGACAGAGCACAGGTAGTCTTATGGAAGAAGGGGAATATAAAAAGTACCTGGAGGGGACAGGAGCCACACAAAGAGACCAACAAAGCCCCGAACAAAACAAAACAAAACCAAAACAACAAACAACAAAAACATAAAAAAAACCAGGGCCCAGGGGAGACTGCAAAGACTGATGCATCAACTAAAGGTCATGTATAGAGAGGAACTAGACCCCCTGCTCAGATGTAGACTTTAGACAGTTCAGTCTCCATGTGGGTTCCTTAGTAAGAGGAGAAGAGATACTCTCTGTCATGAACTTGGCTGCCTGCTCCTTGAGCATTTGTCCCTGGTGGGGCGACACATCCAGTCTGCAGAGGAAGAGGATCTGGGCAGTCCTGATAGGCTAGGGTCAGATAGTAGGGGAGGAGGACTTCCCCTATCAGTGGACTAGGGAAGAGGGATAGGGGTGGAAGAGAGAAGGAGGGTGGGACCAGGAGAAGATGAGAGAGGGGGCTACAACTGGGATACAAAGTGAATAAGTTATAAATAATAATAATAATAAAATAAAAGAGAGATGACTTGTATATATCAACTGTGCATTACCTAGTTGTTAATGAAACTGGACAACATTTCATATTTCATGGAAATTTATAAAATATGAATATGCTTTCTTTATTATAAACTGTTTTCTGGTGTCCTAAATCTATTTTTCCACTCTTTTTTTGTTTGTTTGTTTTTGACAATAATTATCTCCCATTGACCATAACATATAATAATAATAAATAAATAAAAACACCATGATTTAATTTGTACTCTATTATAATTTCTAACTTAGTTTCATCTTTTTATGCGAATATAAACAATGTTATCAATATTTGTGTTCTACTTTTGGCAATCCTTTGTCATATTGAGTTCAAATGGATAATCTACTTATTCTTCTAGTCTTTGGTGAGTTTTTTTTTAAATTTAATATTCCCACAAAGAAATCTCATGCAGCATTAGAGAATAATTAGACTTTATTCTCCATGTGGAATGTAAACTGCTAAGTGAGCTCTATCGAAAACTCAGCCAGTGACTTCTGGCTTGCCGTGTGACCTCTGTCAAATAGCGTACTTCCCATAAGGGCAGTTCTCTTTGTTAACTTGCTTCGCCGCCCTGTGTATCTATTTCTGCGACAGGACAGCCACGCGTAAAGCTGCAGCTGTACAACGGTTTTAATACACGCTAGTGTGAGACCTTACTTTTCATTCCTATTTTCTCCTCCCTTACATGCTTTTGAATTTTCTTTGCTTTAAGCCCAAATTCTAATAGCGTATATTTGAGTACATTTCTTATTTCACTCACATAGTCCCTGTTTTGTTTTGACTTGGTTTCATTGAGTTTTTAATGATGATTTAGATTTTTAGAATTTCCTTTTTTTCTTCTTCTTCCTCTCTTTCTCTTTTAAATTGTTTCCCCCAAGACTGGATTTCTTCGTGTAGCCCTGGCTGCCCAGAACTCACTCTGTAGAGCAGACTGGCTTCTAACTCAGAGATCTGCTTGCCTCTGCCTCCCAAGTGCTGGGACTAAAGGTGTACATCACCACTGCCTGGCAGTTTTTAGGATTTTCAAATCAGAAAATAAAAGTTGGTTATTATCAGGGAAATGTAATTTTCAAATAAACAATTTTGTAGTATATGTATGTATATTAGTCAAGGGTATCTGGAGAAGCAGACCTGATAAAATGAATATATATTACAAAGAAAGTTATTAAAGTGTTTTATAGGATATGGACTGTGGAATCCAACAGTGTCTTTCTGAACACTGCAGAGGCTGAGAATTTGTAATCTGCTCAATTCAGTTAAATGCCTTAACAGTTCCAATATGGTTCTGAAGACCTGGAGACCTGTTGGTCTTCAATCCATGTTAGAAGGCCAAGAAACAGGGTTCTGATGTCAGTGAAGATGCAACAGCATCAGCAACAACAGGATAGATGCATACAGACAGCCACAGGCAATCCATATTTCTTTTAGAATCTATTTATGGATAGGCTCAGAGCTGGAAGATACTGGTTTGGGTAGTTAATCCTTCCAGAAGACACCCTCACAGATCCCTAAGTTTGTGTGTCTCTTAGTTGGTGACAGACTCAATCAATTGACAAGGAAGAATAGCCAGCACATCCTGACTCAAATATGCATGTAGCACACTCATATTAAACAATGTTTATTTGAAATTCAAATGTTACTACATAACCAGTATTTTAATGTAAACTTTATTTCAATTGTGAGCTGTATTGTAATGATTTTGTGGAGTTTATTAAGATCTACTTATTATACTTATACTTATTAATATAAACATGCATTTGATTTACCTTTAATAAAATTCTAAAATTTATTTCTACTTAACCTAAATATCACCATTTCCATTTGTTTTTCATTATAATAGTAAAATAATTAACACTGGAGAGTATACAAAGGAAATAAGCTTATTTGGCTGATGGTCGGGAAGCTCAATGATTCGGAAAGCAATGTCTTGTGAGGGGCCCAAAATGGGAGAGTGTGAAAAAGAGAGCAAGGCTGAGAGACAAAGAATGTGAGGGTAGAGAAGGACCACCCTTGTTCTTTTTTAATAACGAGTTCCTTAGGGAATTAATCCACCACTAAGAGGAACAAATCCATTTCTGCAGATAGGCCCACGATCTAATAATGTGTAAGAAGCCCCATTGCATCAGTACGATGGTGACCAGGACAAGCTTCTGCTACATAGAACTGCATGGGAAAGTGCTCAAACCGCAGTATTCACTAGTATTTTCAAAACCCTCTAGGGAGAATTAACATAATTTTTATAAAATTTGCATAGGGCTTCCACAGTGTGACATACTTTGAATCTAAACTAAAGTGAAGAGTGTTTCATATGTTTTCAAAGTTAAAGTTGAAATTAAAAATAGAAATCAAAAGATATCAATATTTTCTTTCATTTGGTTGTAGTTATGATTAATATCTGAAAATGACCACTTTTCCTTCTTTGATGTTCTCTATTAGTCATTCTCCATTGAAGTTGAAGTTCTCTATTATCCATAAAATATTTCCAGAAAGAGGATAAAATAAATGAAATATAGTTGTTAAATAGGAAATGAATTATATCTATGCTATTTCATTAACTACAAGTGTAAAAGTCTGTGGAACAATCTTGTTCTTATTCTATTACAAATCAGAGCTCTTTGAACGTTTTTTTTTTTCAGAGCTTGCTTTCAACATGGAATTTTTCTTTTGGCATTTTCTAAGGAAAAGTTTTAGAAAATCAGATATCATTTCTTCTTGGAACAGGACATCATTACTCATTGGCATTTTATTTAAATGTGCAACTTGTTCTCAGAAGAGTTTCCTTTGTTAGACTGGTAATGTTCAGATATTTCTGAAGAAAAAAAGAAATTAAAAGGCCATGTTATGTCATGATTCACTGCACTGAGCAACACCTACTTACCTACTTATGATTATAAATATTACACACACATATGCACAGAGAAAGAGAGAGAGAGAGAGAGAGAGAGAGGAGGGAGGACCTTGTCAATATTTTTGCAAGGTTTTAAATTATGTAAAGGGGGAGAGAGATTTCTCCTTATGCTGAATATTTCTCTTTTGTGTGATATTTCACTATATAAACAAAACAAAGTCTACTTTTATAATAAAACCCTACTGTAATAAAATCCTGCTCTTTGCAAATTTCTTTACATGCAATTTTGTTTAAAATAATCTTTTATAAAGATGATGTTATTTTTATGAAAAAACTTCATAAAGTTTACCATCTTTATATTTATTAAACATTCAAATATATTTTGGGAAATGCACCATTAAAATTTTGTCTTGAGTTCATATTGTCATAACAATTGATTTATTTTGGGTAATGATTTGACACTGAAATTCATAATATCATCAGAAAAAAAATAAAATCAACTTGAAGTTACAGGCTAATCCTGTAATGCATATAATTTCCCCGGGCCATTTGATTAAGTTTCACAAAAATAAAACAAAGAATCAAGACTATCCCAAGTCAGCTATATAGGCCCAGCTCATTCTCAAGGGTACACAAAAACACTCATTACGATTTAATACTGTAGTGGATTTCCATACTGAGGTGGGGAGTTTCACAAACACCCTGAATTTAGCAATTTTCTAAAAGGTGTGTAGGTTTTAGAATTGTCAAAAAGTTGAATTGGAAATCAAGTATTGTTTCTTCAACCTGAACTACAAAAATGGTTTTTAGCGTGTATGTTATACTAAAATGGATGAGGCTGGAGAACTAAAAAGTAAAAGAAAGGATCTATTTGTGTTGGCAATATCAGGTATTCTTATCAAACATGCAGGAGGTATGCTAGCTGTCCAGAAAGAATCAAGTGACTAGTAGCGCTCCTTATTTTCTGTCCTTATTTTGAGCAATGCAGAGAAGCTATCTCTTCTTGCACTTATTCATGCAACAGCAAATGACATCAGAAATCCAAGAGCAGCACAGGATATTTCATTTTAGCATGCTTTGTTCTATCTCAGATTCATAGTGCTCACCTCAGCGTTTAGTAGTTCAGAAAGTACTCGGTTAACGAATGAAAGTCCTTAGTGTAGACTAATGATGATCATAAATACTTCAAATACCTGCCCTTTAAGAGGGTCAGGTGAAGGGGAGGAGGACTTCCGTATCAGTGGACAGGGGGAGGGGCATGGGAGCAGAAGAGAGAAAAGGGGCGGGGTTGGGAGGGGACGAGGGAGGGGACTAGAGCAGGGATACAAAGTGAATACATTTTAATAAATAAAAAGATATTTAAAAAGAAAAAAGAAACAAAGAGGTAGAGTCCGATACTGTCTTCTTGAATCTGGCAGGCTGTAATAGCATGATTGACCAGCACAGGACTGTAGTGTTTGGAACTTTGAGCCTAAGTCATAAGAAGCAGTGTAACTCCTGATTGTGTTTATCTATTCAGGACCCTGATATGATCTTGTAAAGACAATTTTATTAGTGTAAGACTTTCACACAGAGATATTCATTTTTGCAGGCACTCCTGACAATGATAATGCTTAGTCAGTATTACAGCCATTACCTCCAAGACATCAAAGCAATCAGAAGTTAACTTGTATTCTCCAGAGAGCCTATCCACAGCTGATGCTTGCAATGTGTCAGCAAATGACACATAGATTAAGAATGGTCTCTGGACAAGTCTTGTCCAACTTCTAACACAGAGATTGTAAGACAATGATGTGGTTGCTATTCAAAATTGATACATTTTGAACTGTCTTATCACACAGTAAGAGGATTACCAGGAAAGTTCACAAAGGATTGCAATTTAGAGTGGAAACGAGGAACTGTAGGGAAAAAGCCTCATGACAGAGGAATATAAGTATTTATGCATTTCAGATTTTACACAGGGGGACTATGCAAACAAGAAAGGCTAGTAAACCTGAATTAGAAGAGAGAATAGTTATTGTTTGAAAGAAATAAAATAAAAAGGCAATATTCTTCTTTTCAGGGAGATTTGGATGAATATGAAATCTGCTTTCCATTAATGAATATAATAAATGACAATACATCTTAGGTTAATAATAATAATAATAGGATCTCTTAAAGATGTTATAGGGAATGTTGGACATTAGTTATATACCACAAGGAAATAAATTGAAGCACAGAGGATTGATGCCCAGAAATTGATACACCTGCTAGGACTAAGGCACTGATGGCCTGTCCTCAGAGGCTTATGTCACAGAACCTCCATGAAGAAGATTAGAACGTTTTTATAGTATCTGAATTGTCTTTTGGCACTATATCTGGGGCTAATTAGGTCTTTCATAAGAGATTTCAGAGGAAGATAGATAGAGCTCAAGTGTTATAAAGAGTTATAGTAGACTAATAAAATAGGAGGGTTAAATAGTCTAGAGAACGGGAGAGTAAGGCATGATAAGAGAAATGCAGAAAGATAATTAGCATTAAAGACCTCTTTTAAAAAGTCACATGGAGCAGGCCAATCGCTTCACTTGGACACTGAACTACCATGGGCTACATCTGTGCAGGGGTTCTAGGTTTTTTCCTTGCATGGTACTTGGTTGGAGTATCAGTATCAGGAACGACCCCCATGCCCAGATTATTTGGTGCTGTTGCTCTCCTTGTGGAGCTCCTGTCCTCTCCCTCTCTTACTATTTCCCACATCTTTCATGGGATTCCATGCACTCTGCCCAACAGTTGGCCATATGTCTCAGCATCACCTCACCAGGATGGGGGAGCAGCCTTACCAGGCCACAGAAGAAAAGGCAGCTGCTCCTGATGAGAGCTGATAAACTAGGATCAGAAAGAAAGAGAGGTGAAATCTCAGGGAAAATGACCCTGAGATTTCACCTTACACCTACCAGAATGGCTAAGATAAAAAACTCAAGTGACAACGCATGCTGGAGAGGTTGTGGAGAAAGAGGAACCCTCCTGACCATTGCTGGTGGGAATGCAAACTTATACAACCACTCTGGAAATCAATTTGGCACTTTATTAGACAATTAGGAATAGTGATTCCTCAAGACCCAGCTATACCACTCTTAGGCATATATCCAAAAGATGCTGAAGTACACAATAAGGACATTTGCTCAACTATGTTTGTAGCTGATCTATTTGTAATAGCCAGAATCTAGAAACAACCCAGATGTCCCTCAGTTGAGGAATGGATACAGAAATTATGGTACTTTTACACAATGGAATACTACCCAGCAATTAAAAAGGAGGAAATCATGATATTCACAGGCAAATGGTGGGACATGGAAATGATCATCCTAAGTGAGATATCCCAAAAGCAAAAAGAAACATATTGTATATACTCACTTATATAGACCTATAGGATAGGAAGGTCATGCTGAAATCTATACACCTAGGGAAGATAAACAAGAAGGAGGACCCAGGTTGGTA
>JAQQSO010007370.1:0-10674 GCA_028658305.1 Pachyuromys duprasi | reverse complement strand
AGAATGGCAGAAAAACACTTAAAGAAATGCTCAACGTCCTTAGCCATAAGGGAGATGCAAATCAAAACCATCCTGAGATTCCACCTTACACCCACCAGAATAGCTAAGATCAAAAATTCTACTGACAATGCATGCTGGAGAGGTTGTGGAGAAAGAGGAACCCTCCTCCATTGCTGGGTGGGAATGCAAACTTGTACAACAACTCTGGAAATCAATTTGGTGATTACTGAGACAATTAGGAATAGTGATTCCTCAAGACCCAGCTATACCACTCTTAGGTATATACCCAAAAGATTCTCAAGTACACAACAAGGACATGTGCTCAACTATGTTTGTAGCTGCTTTATTTGTAATAGCCAGAACCTGGAAACAACCCAGATGTCCCTCTCTTGAGGACTGGATACAGAAATTGTGGTACTTTTACACAATGGAATACTACTCAGCAATTAAGAAGGAGGAAATCATGAAATTCGCAGGCAAATGGTGGGGCCTGGTAACGATCATCCTAAGTGAGGTATCCCAAAAGCAGAAAGAAACATATGGTATATACTCACTTATATAGATCTATAGGATAGGAAGGTCATGCTGAAATTTACACACCCAGGGAAGATATACAAGAAGGAGGACCCAGGTTGGTATGATCAATGCTCATTTTGATGAACTAATAGGAGGGACATTGAATGGAGGAGAAAACAAGCAACAGGACAGGAGCATGCCAAAGAGGACCTATGAAAGAATCAGTATAGCAATGTATCAAAGCAGATATTAAGACTCACAAGCCCTTGGCAGAGGGCTGGAAGTAATAATAAAAATGGGGAAGTTAGTAAGACTTGGGGAGAACAAGAGCTCCATAAAGATCAAACGGAGCAGGGCACAGGGGTCTTATATGAGACAGTTTCTCCAACAAAGGACCATATATGGATATGGCCTAGATCCCCTGCTCAGATGTGGCCCATGATAACTCATTGTGGAACTGAAGACTCTAGTAAGGGAAACAGGGACTGTTTCAGTTTTGAACTTGATGGCTGGCTCTTTGTCCCTCCCCCATACATGCCAGGGAGTAACAGCCTGGCTAGATCCCAGGGGAGGACATTGCAGCCAGCCCTGAGGAGAGAAGATGATCTGATGGAAGGGGAGGAGATCCTCCCCCGTTGGTGGACTTGGAGGGGCGGGGGAGAAGATGAGGGAGGGTTTGGGAGTGTGGGAGGGAATGAGGGATGGGGCTATGCATGGGATGCAAAAAACCTAATCTGTGATTTTTATAAAAATAAATAAATTAAAAAATATATTATCTGGTCCTTGGAGCCTGGAGTCTTCTTTTTCATCTATTCCAATTATTCTTAGGTTTTGTCTTTTGATGGCATCCTTAATTTTTGGACGTTTTGTGCTTGGGATTTTTCTGATTTTCTATTTTCCTTGAGTGAGCAATCCATTTCAGCCAGCATATCCTGTGGTCCTAACATTCTCTCTTCCATCTCTTGTATTCTATTGGTGATGCTTACCTTTGTGGTTCCTAATCTTTTCTCTAAGTTCTCCAGTTCCAGGTTCTTCTCCCTTTGTGTCTTCTTTATAGATTGTAATTCCGTTTTCATGCTTTGTACCATTCCCTTCAATTGATTGAGTGTGTCTCCTAATTTGGTTGTTTCCTCTCTGTTTATCCTTGATTGTGCCTCTATGTGGGCAGTTAATGTCTTCTTCCTTTCTTCGAGGGCCTTGTCCATTTCCTCTTTTTGTCTCTCCTTTTCTTCCTCCAATATCTGCATAATCAAAGCTTTAACATATTTTTCCTGTGTCTTCCCTGAATTAAAATCTCCACTGCTTTTGGGTGTTTCTGATGGGGCCATGGTGTCCTGATTTTTGATGGGTGAGTTCTTTAGCCGATTTCTGGGCATTTGTTTATATATAACCAAGGAGCTGTTTGTGCTTTAAGGCTGTGCTTCTGTCTGGAACTGTCAATCTCTTGTGTCAGGAGTATTCTTCAAGAAAATCAGGGATTTCCAGTGGTTTGTTAGTGTTTGTTTTTGTCTCAGTTGAACTCTCTTGTGGGCTTTGTGTGCCCGGATTTGTGCTCTGTGCTAGAAGCTGTAAGCACCGTAGGCTGGTCACCCCTCTGGTCTGGAGTCTTTGCTCCTCATTCTGTGCTAGATGCTGAGTGTCCTGGTTTGAGATGTCAGCTGGGGTTCCTGCGCTCTGCCCTGGGCTTGCTTCTAAGGGCTCTCCCCTGGACTGGAGATTTGGCGCCCCCTTCAGGGCCAGGGGCTGTGCACCATGGTCTGAGGTCTGAGATGATATTTGGGGCACACACAGTGGGTCTGAGTTGGTTGCAGGCGTTGTCAAGCAGTGTGCACCCGCTGTATGCAGGCCTGTCTGAAATGGTGTCTGAGGCCTTCTCTGTCTGGTCCGTGGACACACACTCGGACCAAGGTGGTTGCTGGCAGACCCGATCAGTGTGTGCCTGCAGTGTGCAGCTGGTCAAAACGGTCCCCCCGTGGCTCTCAGTCTGAGGTGGTTCTGGTGGAGTAGGTAGGTGTGAGCCTGCTGTAAGCCCACGGGTTGAAGCAGAAGCCGGGTCTTTCCCAGACTTGCCTGTGGACTCACTCATGGACTGAGGTTTTTGCTGGCAGATCCAAGTAGTGAGCGCCTGCAGTGTGAGGTCTGGTCAAAATGGTCTCCCATCCCTCTCAGTCTGAGGTGGTCCCGGCGGAGTTGGTAGGTGTGAGCCTGCAGTATGCCCATGGGTTGAAGCAGAACCCGGGTCTTTCCCAGACTGGCCCTCGAACTCACACATGGACTGAGGTTTTTGCTGGCGGGTCTGAGTAGTGTGCAGGTCAGTCAAAATGGTACTGGGTTCCTGCTCAGTCTGCCTGGGAGACTGTGTGATCCAGCCTAGTATGGCGGCTGCTGGCTCCCAGGGCGGCTACTTGCTCTGTACAGCTGGTCACCCGGAGATTTTTCCCGGGGAATAGCTGGGCGTCCCTAGGATTTTCCCACTTGATTTTCTCACGGTAGGAGTTCCGCTCACCTGGCAATCACAAATGTTGGCGTTTTAGGTCCCAGAGTTCAGTCTCCTGGTCGCTGCATTGTTTCTGCTGTCCTACTCCTCAGACACCGTGTCCTCTCGTGGCAGCCATCTTGAATCTCTCTGGAAATTTCTTGATTAAGGACTGGCACAGAAGATTCCAGCCTACTGTGGATGGTGCCACAGGTGGTCCTGGTAGTATAAAAAAAACACAACTTGAGCAAGCTACGAGGAGCAAGCTAGGAAGCATTATTCCTCTATGGCCTCTGCTTTAATTCCCGACTTGAGGTCCTGCTATTTCTTTCCTCAATGGATGGTGTACTGTAACATGGAAGGTAAAATAAACACTTTCCTCCTCAAGTTGATTTGGTCAGTGTTTCTTCACAGAAGTAGAAACAAAACTAGAGCAACTATATCAAATGGAGAATATTTTAAATCAAATAAAAAAAATGTTTCCTTTGCAAATGCAGTTTTTGCGCTCATTTTCCTCCCGCTGTGTGATTTATAACAACCCTGATAGAGATTTGTTTAAAACCAATGGAAGACTTTGGCTCTATTTTCCAATGTCCACATTGAAAAAGTAATGATAATTCACTTACTGTCATTACATCATACTTCATTCTCAATATAGAATAACAACAGTAACTTTGCAACTCAACATATGCTTCTCCCATACCTCTGCATCCTTTCTTTGCTTAAATGAGTTCCATACACCACGAATAATACAATAATAGTAATAATAATAATAATGATGATGATATTTTTTATTATGATAGCATGCTATTAGAGAAGCTTTATCAAAGCCTAAAAAAAAATCTGGATTTTCAAGCTTCTTATTTTGGCGTTTAAATTTCTTCACTGTTTGACCTCAAGGAAACAATTTCATCCAACTACCATTTGTTCAATATCACTCATAGACTTCACAAGGCTAAACACCACACAAATGTGTCTCCAGGAGGGGGCAGAAGAGCAGCAGCATTTTGGTTTTCTAAAATGCTATTCGGGTATTCACTGAACATCCATGGAGAGAGAGAGAGAGAGAGAGAGAGAGAGAGAGAGAGAGAGAGAGAGAGAGAGAGAGAGAGAGAGAGAGAGAGAGAGAGAGAGAGAAATTCTGGGTTTTTCACCAACTATGTGTGCAGACAATCAACCTCAAGAGTCCTGTGTATCTATTAAGAATTTGTTACCAGTAAAAATCCCAATAATGTTTAACTCACTAATTACTAGTGTCATGTATGTTGAGATGTCATTAAAATGCACTACTTTAAAATTGTCAAAATTATGGTACAGTTTTCTAGAGTGTGTTGATAAATCTGTTGAAGAGTACATACTTTTTATAATTTGAACTCATTTCATTTTTACTATGACAATTTCATCTTATGGGTTTCCTTTTACAACTTATACATTTTAGTTATATAGCATGATGATTAATAGACTGTGAGCATCTATGTGTCAGAAAATAGCTTTAAAACTATGATGTCTGAGAAACCAGAGGTCCAGGCAGCATCCCAACAGCTGGCAGGATGACAGAGGACAAAGCCAGGGGAGCCACTGGCCTATTCAGCAGACAGGTGCAGAAGAAGTTCAGCAGGGAACAGAAGAGGGTTCTGCAGAAATGTGGAAAAATGTAGAAACCTGAAAATGAGCTATTTGAACATAGTGCCATTAACTTCTACCAACAACAGGCAGAAGGATACAAGCTGTCCAAGTTTCTGAAGAACGTTCTTAGTGCAGTCAGAGGAGTGATGCATGAAATTCCAAAGAGAGTGGCAGATACCCTTCAGCTAGGTTAAAGCAGGGACTAGGATAGGCAAGCGGAGCTGAAGACCATCTTGGGGAATAATGATCTTTTGGGGGAAGACTATGAAGAGAAAATGACCAACCAGGCTTTGAGGACCATGGAAAACTATGTGGCCAAATTCAGTGAGATAAAGGAGAGAATTGGGAACTGATAGACCATGTTAGTGCCTGAAACCACCTGGAGGCAATGCAGAATGCTAAGAAGAAAGACTGTCAAGCCAGAAAAAGACTTCAGCAACGCCCAAGTTGCATTTGATGAACTGAACCTGGATCTTCTGGAGGAACTGCCTGTTCCTTATTACAATCGTACTGGCTGTTATGTGACTGTCTTCCAAAACATTTCCAACTTGAGAGATGTGTTCTACAGGGAGATGAGCAAACTGAACCACTATCTGATACACCTGAAACAATATCAATGGGAGCCGTGAGCCCTTAAAAGATGAGGAGGTGGAGGAAGAACAGTCTGAAGCAAGCTCTTCAGACAAGAAAAGGCCTCTACCAGCCTGCAAAGTCCCCACCCAGTTCCCACCCTGTCCTGTGACTGAGGTCAAGTCACAGGAGGAAGTTACCTCATGCTCCCCAGCTCCATCCCTACGCAGAGATCAGGACCAGATGAAGAAGTCTCCTCCCATCCCACCAGAAGTTTTCCTCTGCACCTGTACCTTTGTGGCAGCCCATTTGGAGTTATTGGCAAATAGGCACATGCATCTCAACAAGGGAATTCGGCCTCTTGGTCCTTGTTTCTATCTAAAGCTTGGTGGCTAAGAGATTGACCTTGGTAGCAGAGGGCTCCAGCCCTGAGAACTAAACCATAAATTTCATGTATCCATGGTAACAAGATAGCAGGTTCTGTGTAACCTTGAATAAGCCCTCTTATGTTTTGGGTAAGTCAAATTGCCTGCGTGAGAAACTGCTTGTACTTTTATGCCTACTTAAGCGTTAACCTGACATCCATTAAACTGACACTTTGATCAGCATGTAGAGCTTCTCTGTATCACTCTGTCTCTCTCTCTCTCCCCAGCCCTCTCTCAGGTGGTATTCAGGTGTCATTGCTGGTCAGTGACACACCATGAGTGAAAGAGCATAGCAGACCAAGAAGGGAGCCTCTACCGAGAAGATTTCAGCACTCACTGCCTAGTAGGCCTCTGCTACCCAAAGCCCCTCCTAGCCCCAGGCTTGCCTTAGACTCTGTAGCCCTCCAACCTCTGGAGAGGGTTCAGTGCTCAGCACCAGACCCCCCCCCCCAAAGCCTCTTCCAATCCATATCCACCAGAGAAGCCACTGAGGACACTTGAAAACAGAAAAAAAAAAAGGCAACCTGGGCCCAAAGGACCCATGTTCTTCCTCAGCTGTGTCACCAAAGACCACTGCCTTTAGACTCACCTTTGTTCCAGATCCAGAAAAAATATCAGCACAGTGTCTAAACCTCAGGAATAGGTAATTACATGTGAAAATGCAGAACTCTGAAGAGAAACTGCCAAGAAACTTCATCCACTCAGAGAAGTTTCTCGAGCAGAGGGTCAAGGGTACAAGCCACATACACTCCACTTTCTCAGTCAGTGTGAATACTTAGGCCCAGAGATCTGGAGATCTGTCATTGCTGGAACCTGCAGCAGCTTAAGGAAAGAGAACATGACACTAGGGAACATTTTACTCAAGGCTTGAGCATTAATGGAAGCGGAACTGTAAAAATGCTGAAGAAAAACATCTATAGGCACATCTGCACACTTTCACATGAGGAAATACGTCCAGCTATTCACTCACGTAGTGAAAACTTAAAGCTGAAACATTTTTCAGGTTAGTGAATTCACTGTGATTTTGAAAAACAAACAAACAAAAAAAAGAACAAAACTAGAATGTCCAATTGGTCTTAGTGGAAGGAACTGAAAACAAGGAAAAGCAAACTCAATTTATGTTTTCTGTTTATTGTTATTAAAGTTTTCTTTTTAAAATATATTATGTGATGGTTTTTACAAAATATAGAAGGTATCAAGGTGACTAAAGGCACATTTTCATATGGAAATGAGGAGTGCCATTTCAGAGACCCACTCTTTAGAGATACTGGTTATATATAGGTTGTGAAAGAATAACTAGAACGTAGGATTATGATCTGCAGAACCTGCCACATTGTTCTTATGTTTTCAACTACATTTTCTTCTTTGTCCTTTAGTTGTTTTGAAATATTATGAACATGTAGGCTTTGTACTCAGATATAAATTATTTAAAAAGTGATATGAATCATATTATTTCATTACAACCAAAACAGCCCCAAAGATTACTAAAGTACAAGTTAACCTCTAGACCTAATAATTTTCATCTAAATATTTTCTTTTGCTGAAGCAAATGTCTTCCTGAAAAAGTGGAAATGGATTCACATGTGTCCCTAATTCAAGAGGCATTTAATTTCTATTGTTTGTATAACATCAATCCTGAAAACTTATCTTCTCAAATTGTAATTTTTACCCGGGCTAGAAAGGTCATTTTTATTGTTATTAAGGAAAGAATATTTACTTTCATTTTGTCTTAAAGCATGTCATCATTAGCATAATATTTCTGCCTTGGCCCTAAGAAAATCAAATTTCATAAGTAATATCCTCTCTTGTTTTATTTTCATTTTCTCATTAACATAGTGCTATATATGTGAAACTAGAGTATATGTATTTCTTTAGTATTTTTTCCTGAAATATATTGGCAAAAACAATCAATTTAATTTCAGTTTTTGCCACAATGTTAAGATCTTTTACTTTGTTCTCTTTAACAGTATTTCTTTCCCTAATGTTATGATATTAATACCATTCTCTCGCCATTTCCTCATCAACAAATACCACCAAACATACCTATGATATAATTATTCCCCTAGCTGCAGGGGTGCTATTGAAAGATAGCATTTGGCTTTTAACCTTTTTACTGGAATTCCTCAGCTAAAGAATATTGCTTCTCTTAAAATCTTCTCTCCTTCTATAGCTCATCAAGTTGCAGTGGGTGATTAACACGGTAGTAAAAGCTAGACATATTTGTCCCACCTTACAGGCATTCTGAAAGCTCAACAGTGCTGTGGTTCAGGAAATCTTCTGAGGTCTTCATTGAAAGGGCAATACTGGTAAACACTACCCTCTCCAAGTGTTTTTTACTTCTTCTCCCTGTGGAATTCACTTTAAGTTAATAACCACAACAGTTTCAAATACATATCTTGCATGCTAAACTCCATTTTTCTGATTGTTTCCTTTGGAAATTTGATCCACTAAGCTTTCTATTTCTCTTGGAATTATCTTCCAACTTCTCACTTGATTGGCTCATTCTACCATAAACTTTCCAACTGAGTAGAAATTCTTATCTTTTATATGCCACACTTTATAAGCTTTTATAAAAAGTTATTTATTTATTTTTATATTAATCACAGGTTATATACTTTGTATCCCAGACGTAGCCCCCTCTCTCATTCCCTCCCACTCTCCCCATCCCTCCCTCCTCTTCTCCCTGGCCCCCTCCAAGTACACTGATAGGGGAGGACCTTACCCCCTTCCATCTGACCCTAGCTTATCACGTCTCTTCAGGGCTGGCTGCAATGTCCTCTTCTGGGATCTAGTTACGCTGCTCCTCCCTCAGGGGTTGGGGGTGGTGGTAAACAAGCCAGCCATTGAGTTCATGACAGAAATAGTCCCTGTTCCCCTTACTTGGGTACCCAGTTGGGTACTGAGCTACCATGGGCGATATCCGAGCAGGGGTTATAGTTTGTATCCATACATGGTCCTTGGTTGGCGAAACAGTCTCATAGAAGACCCCTGTGCCCTGATCTATTTGGTCTTTGTAGAGCTCTTGTCCTCACCAAATCTTACTAACTCCCTCTTTTTTCATATGATTCCCTGCACTCTGGCGATGGTTTGGTTGTGAGTCTTAATATTAGCTTTGATTCATTGTTAGTTAGAGTCTTTCAGAGGCCCTCTGTGGTAGGCTCCTGTCCTGTTTCTTGATTTCTCCTACATTCAATGTCCATCCCGTTTGTCCATCTAAGCGAGGATTGATCATACCAACCTGGGTCCTCCTTCTTGCTTATCTTCTCTAAGTGTATAGATTTCAGCATGTCCATCCTATCCTATAGGTCTATATAAGTGAGTATATACCATATGTTTCTTTCTGCTTTTGGGATACGTCACTCAGGATGATTGTTTCCAGGTCCCACCATTTGCCTGCGAATTTCATGATTTCCTCCTTCTTAATTGCTGAGTAGTATTCCATTGTGTAAAAGTACCACAATTTCTGTATCCATTCCTCAAGTGATGGACATCTGGGTTGTTTTCAGCTTCTGGCTCTTATGAATAAAGCTGCTATGAACATGGTTGGGTAAATGTCTTTGTTGTGTACTTGAGCATCTTTTGGATATATGCCTAAGAGTCGTGTAGCTGGGTCTTTGAAATGGATATAGTTCTTAGATATAAACATGGATTTTGATTACAGATTTTTTATTTTTAAAAAAATTGTTTATTTTTTATTAATTATAGTTTTATTCACTTTGCATCCCAACTGTAGCCACCTCCCTCAGCCCCTCCCAATCCCAGCTTCTCTCCTTCTTCTCCACCAATACCCTTACCCCAGTCCACTGATAAGGAAGGTCTCCCCCCCTCCTTCCATTTGATCCTAGTCTATCAGATCTTATCAGATGTGGCTGCATTGTCTTCTTCTGTGGACTGGTAATGATGCACCACCTGCCCTCAGGGGGAAGTGATAAAGATCAGGCCACTAAGTTAATGTCAGAGACAGTCCCTGTTCTCATTACTAGGGAAACCACATGAACTCTGAGCTGCCATGGGCTATATCTATGCAGCCATTCTAGCTTATCTCCATGAATGTTCCTTAGTTAGAGCATCAGTCTCAGAAAAGGTCCCTGTGCCCAGATATTTTTCCCTCCTTATGGAGCTCCTGTCCCCTCAAGATTTTTCTATCTCCCCCATCTTTCATAAGATTTCCTGCAGTCTGCCCAAAATTTGACTATGAGTCTCAGCCTCTGCTTTGATACCCTGCTGGGTAGAGTCTTTCAGAGGCCCTTTATGGTAGGCTCCTGTATTGTTTCCTGTTTTCTCATTCTTCTGATGACCAACTGTTTTGCCTTTCTGAATGAGGATTGATCTTATTACCCAGGTCCTCCTTCTTGATTAGTTTCTTTAGGTGTACAAACTTTAGCATGCTTATACAAATTATATGTCTAATATCAACTTATAAGTATGAATATACCATGTGTGTCTTTCTACTTCTGGGATAACAAACTCAGGTGATCTTTTCTAGTTCCCACCATTTGCCTGCAAATTTCATGATTTCCTAGTTTTTGATTACTGAGTAATATTCCATTGTGTAAAAGTACCACAATTTCTGTATCCATTCCTCAGTTGAGGGGCATCTGAGTTGTTTCCAGATTCTGGATATTAGGAATAAAGCTGCTATGAACATGACTGAGCAAATGTCCTTGTTGTATAGTTGAGCATCTTTTGGATATATGCCTTGGAGTGGTATAGCAGGATCTTGAGGTAGCACTATTCCTAATTGTCTGATAAAGTGCCAAATTGAGGAGATGGGAATCTTCTTTTCCCTCTATTCCTATTATTCTTACGTTTTCTCTTTTGACATTTTCTTGGATTTCATGGATGATTTGTGTCAGGAATTTTTTTTTGGCATTTTATTTTGTTTTATTTTATGGCATATTATATATTAATAAACTATGGCATGGAAGGTTACAGCCAAAACCACTGAGCAAACTCACATGCACATGTGCATGTATAAGCTCGAAAACACATGCATATACACACACCAGTATCAACATCAATAACAATTAAATACACTGAAACTATGAATTTGAGAGGGAA
>JAQQSO010007369.1:0-10674 GCA_028658305.1 Pachyuromys duprasi | reverse complement strand
TCCCTCATTTCCTTCCCCCCTCCATCCTCTCCTCTCTCCCTCCTTCCCTCCTCCTCCTCTTTGTCTCTTTGCTGAGCAAGCCATTGGGAGCAAGTCAATGAACAGTATTAACCCATCATCTCTGCTTCAGTTTTTGTCCCAAGATTTCCGCCTTGGGTTCTTTCTTCTACTTCCCTTTATGATGGATGGAGATCAGGACATGTTCTTCTACTTCCCTTTACGATGGATGGAGATCAGGACATGCAAACTCAAGTCAGCCTTTGCCGCCCCAGGTTGTTCTTTGTTACAGTCTTTATCATAGCAACAAAAAGCACACTAAAGCACCCTAAGACTGCTCAATATCTGTATTCATCAGGTAAATACAAATTAAAATTATTTGAAATAGCATCCCCCTCAGTCCTAATAGATAAATATGTGTGTACAGGTCACAGAATTGCTAAGGGACCATGTGGGGGAGCTGATTTCAAAGGAGAAATGATAGGATAGAATGTTATAAATAGTTAAAAAAATAATAAAAGAGGAATGATTAAATGAGTCGCAATATACCAGGGCAAGTAGAGAAAGGAATATGGAAACATATTGGGAAGTTTCAGAGGGAAGTTAAAACACTCTCTTGGGAACATTTGTTATTAATGAATTAAGATTCCATGGTTCCGGTTAGCTGGGGCTGAAGAATCCGCTGTGATTAACAACATACAAAAACTATTATAGTGAAATCTTTGCTTTGCTAGGATACTAGAGGCGGGTTAGCTGGAGCTGAGAAATTGGCAGTTATTAAGAAGAGACCAGCATCTTTGAAATGTTTTCTTCTTCGAAGCGTTTTCCTCAGAATCAGCACACAGAAAGCTGTGTTCCAGAGGCAGCCACAGTTTTACCTCACACTGGCAGCCACATTTGCTATTAAGAGTCACCTAGGTGCTGTAGGTATGGAGGGGTCATGGAGAGCAGCTAACATTCGGCACTGTGAGAGGCCAGGAGGGACATTCGGTGAAGGTGCAGCCTCAGTGGCAGCTGAAGGACCAGAGTTGAAGGGATCATGCAAAGAAGTTGAGGATTGACACCCTGAAGAGAACACAGGCGAGGCTGTTGAAAAAAGTACAGCCCGGATACAGCAGAAGACCCCAGCATCTTAGAGATGCCAGTACCATGAAAAGACCAAGAGCAGCCACAGCCGTGGAGTGGAGCCAGAGTCTAGAGGGCAAGCTCTGTGTGCTGTGGAGCGCGGAGCCAGAGACGTGGCCTAAGCTCCTTGGAGGCACCCAGAAGATCATGAGTAAATCTTAGATAACAGGACAATGAGTTTGGTTTTGCTTGGTTTAGACTGTGACTGTGCCCTGGTTCTTCCCCCTTGAATAAGGTATTTAACTTAATTTTGACTTTTTACAGGAGCCCACAGTTGAGAGACTTTGAACTTTGAAAAGAGAATTTGGACTTAAGAGACTGGGTTTTAAAATGAAACTTAACTTTTAATCTGTTTGCATTTGTAAGGACTGTGGAAATTTTAAGGTCTTATGTTTTATGTTGGGATATTAACATGCCATCTTGGGGATAAATTAAAAAGGAAAGGTTCTAGTTGAAAAGTGATGTATTTGTGTGTCAACATGACTAGTGGTCAATTGCACTGGCTAATTTTATGGCAGCTTGATATAAGCTAGAGTCATTAGAGAGGAGAGAGCCTCAATTAAGAAAATGCTTCTGTAAGATTGGGTTCTAGGCAAGACTATAGAATATCTTCTTAATTAGTGATTAACTGGGGAGGATCCAGCCCTTAATAGGTAATGCCATCACTGAACAGGTGATCCTGGATTCTATAAGAAAGCAGGCTGGCCAAACCATTATGAGCAAGCCAGCATACAGTTGTCCCTTTCCAGCCTCTGCCTCAGTGCTTGCCTTTAGTGCTGCCTATCCCGCCCTGCATGAGTTCCTGTCCTCACCTCTTTTGATGATGAAATGGAACTGTGAGTGAAATTAATCCTTTGCTTCCCAACTTACTTTTTGATTAAGGTGTTTCATCACAGCAACAGAAACCTTAGCTAAGACACAGAAGCATAACTAAGACTAACATTTTAAAAAATTCATATGAAAACCTGCTGCTGTCAAAGTTTCCTACAACATATTCATATACATATAAAAATAATTTAGACGGAGTTACCCCATAGTGGGGCAATACTGGCCCTATTAGGCACTAGAGGATAGCAAATGAAAATTGCAGTGTCAAGAGTCATTGCTCTTTTTGGAGTTATTAGCCAGTGGGATCCCATAGCTACCACACCATTGTAGGCTATTTCCAATGCCCTTTATTCATCTCTAAGCCTAGCAATACTCTATTGATGAAAAAAATCATATACTTGTGTCATAAAACTTAAAAATAAAGCTGGTATTGACCTAGGAGATTCATATTTGCTGTCTGGCTTTCATAGTGCTGGAAAGTGCTATGCACACTAGTAGAAGAGATAAATACTAACTGATCTTACCTAGTTGTGAACCTTAGGTAAGAGCTTAATTTCTATGGGTATAAAAAAACTGTAAAAAAAAAAAACTAAAAAAGAAAAGCTGTAAAGGAAAACTAAAGTCATGAAATTTTCAAGTAAAGGAATGGATTTAGAAAGCTGATATTAAGCAAGTTGACTAAATTCAGAAAGACAAAACAGAACAACAACCCCCCCAAAAAACCCTCTTCTTACGTTCTCCATCAAATACAAATCCTAGCCTACAATATATGTTTTATTTGCTATGACAAACTCAAATTAAAACATTAAGGAGATAATTATTCAGTGGGTAATGGACTTGTTGTATAGATATAAGGACCTGAATTTGAATTACCAGAAGTTGTGTAAAAAACAAAACCAAATAAAAACCTTAGACTCAGTAGGGTATGCATATCTAATCCCAGAACTTCTAAGGAGAGTTAAAAATGGGATGGACATTGAATGTAGGAGAAAACAAGCAACAGGACAGGAGCATACCAAAGAGGACCTCTGAAAGAATCAATATAGCAATGTATCAAAGCAGATATTAAGACTCACAACCAAGCCTTCGGCAGAGGGCTGGGAATAATAATGAAAATAGGGGAAGTTAGTAAGACTTGGGAAGAACAAGAGCTCCACAAAGACCAAATAGATCAGGGCACAGGGGTCTTTTATGAGACGGTTTCTCCAACCAAGGACCATGTATAGATATAACCTAGAACCCCTGCTCAGATGTGGCCCATGGTAGCTCAGTATCCAACTGGAGACCCTAGTAAGGGGAACAGGGACTATTTCTGTCATGAACTCAATGGCTGGCTCTTTGACCCTCCCACACACACTCCCGGGAGTTCCAGCCTAGCTAGATCCCAGAAGAGGACATTGCAGCCAGCATTGAAGAGACAAAATAAACTAGGGTCGGATGGAAGGGGAGGAGGTCCTCCCCTATCAGTGGACTTGGAGGGGGGCAGGGAGGAGATGAGGGAGGGATGGAGATAGTGGGAGGGAATGAGGAGGGGGCTATGCCTGGGATACAAAGTACCTAACCTGTGATTAATATAAAAATAAATAAATTACATTTAAAAAAAGACAATGGAAGACAGAGACAGGAGAACTCCTGGAAGCTCATGGGCATCTAGCCTGGAACATTAAGCAGTGAACAACAGAAGAGAGACCTTCTCATAAGAATGGTCAAAGGTGAACACCAACAACCAAAGTTATCCTGTAATCTCCACACTTCCACTATGGCATCCTCAGACATGAGAAACCTCTCTCTCTCTCTCTCTCTCTCTCTCATACACACACAGACTTTTATTTTTTTAAGAAAATTATTCAACCTAAGGATAAAAAGAGTTCATTTTTGGCTCACATTTGGAGATGCAATATGTCACATTCACGTCTGCAGAAGTGTGGGACCATTGGTCGAATTTCTTCCTGATCCAGAAAGTAGAAAAACAGATGCTGGCTCTCCACTTGTTTTCTACTTTTTATTCAGGCTGAGACTGCAGCTGGACTGATGCTGCTGCTTGCATTCAGTGTGCTGTCTAGTTTTATGTCAACTTGACACAAGCTAGAGTCATCTGAAAGGAATACTCTCTTTTCTCAATTGACTAAAGAAAGTCATCTGAAAGGATCACTGAAAGCCCTGAGATCTCCATAAGATCCAACTGCAGTTGATCCTCAACTGGGCAGCAAGGGAATACTGACCCTGGTGGCATAAGCTTGGGAGAGCTGGCAGGCTGACCAGTCCAATTAACACCCAGGCCCAGATCCAGAGCTTTGAGTTGTCCTACCCTAACCTGTGAGCAGTTGGAGCACATGAAGGATCCAGTCCTACAGAACCAAAGCTGCAAGATCTTCATGTCTCAGGACAAAAGCAGGATTTCTGAGAGGAGATGTTGGTGAAGGTCCAGCATTGATGGTATAACAGAAGCTCTGGAGACCTCAAACCAGACCAATGACTCATTCCAACAAACATTAGCAAGTAAGGCTGTTTGGACAAAAGGGTATACTGTGTGACACATGGTGACATAACACAGCTTACACAGTGAAATGTTTGTTCTAATTTTAGTTTTCTTTTGGGAGAAATTACAAGGGTAGAGGGCAGATATGGAAGAAATAGGAAATGAATGGGATCGGGGTTAGTGATATTAAATTCACCAAGAATCAATTTTAAAAATTGAAAAATAATCCAGCTGTAGTACATTTTCTTAATTAGCAACTGATGGGGGACGGTCCAGCCCATTGTGGCTGGTGCCACTCCTGGGCTGGTATCCTGGGTTCTATAAGAATGTAAGCTGAGCAAGGCATGAATCATAGGCCAGTAAGCAGCACTCCTTCATGGTCTCTGCAAGAGTCCCTGCCTCCAGGTTCCTGCACTGTTTAAGCACCTGTCCTGGCTCCCTTTAATGATAAACAGTGATGTGGAAAGTATAAGCCAAATAAACCCTTTCCTTCCTAAGATGCTTTTGGCCACAGTGCTTTAATCACATTGATAGAAATCCTAACTAAGACATTCTGGGAAGACTTTCCCTCCTTTGTTAAAGCTTTCTAGAAACAGCCAGAGCTGTATTTCCATGGTGATTTTAATTAGAGTCAAACTAATCAGGAACAAGCATAGACTGGGTATTTTCAACAGTCTTCCACATTGAACTGTCATAAGTTTCCTCTCTGTTTTCCTCCTCTTTTCCTAAAGTAGGTTGATCTGAAGATACAAATGTGTCAATTATGGGACTGAGTTTATCCTCCTGGGCTCAAATGGCATGTCAGTTACTCATTCACTATTTCGTTAAAATATAACATATTTAGATGATGTGTAAAGTATAGTGCTGACTGCAGAGCAGGAGATGACCTCCACTGAAGAGAGAGTGTGTTGTTCATAGTTCCCAATATGAGGACCATCCCCTCCAGACAGAACCTGCTGGGGCCAGTTCAGTGGCTCAAGTGACAGATGGTGTACATCTTCACTGTTGGTTCTGTGGGAGGAATAGGTGAGGAGCAAAGTAGGCTTAGCTAGATAGAATGATTTCAGGGCTGGGGTTGAGTGCTTTCCCCTGGCCACCTGATTCTTGACACAGGCATGATTAGGGCAGGTAGACTGTGGGCTGAGTTACACACTCTTTCAAGGGATATGAGTGAAAATTGATTGACCTGTTTGAAAATTACTTTCCTGAGAAACAACACTCTAGAAGTTAGTTATGGCTGGTCTCTCCAAGGTCAGATAAGCATTATAATACAGAGAATGGAAGGTCCAGGACCACAGCTTTTAACCCAGCAACTGATACACAAACTGAGACTTGCAGAACCCGGAATGTGTGCTCAATATCGTAAGGACTGATTTTCAACCATCTTATACTCTAGGATTTGATCATAAGCACCCAGTTTTGTTCTTTCCAGTTTGTTCTGTGTGGTGGAGCACAAATGCACACCTCTGCATGTTTTTACTTTTTTTGTTTGTTTTTGGACACACCGGTTTCTTC
Organism: Pachyuromys duprasi; assembly: GCA_028658305.1. Lineage (NCBI taxonomy): Eukaryota > Metazoa > Chordata > Mammalia > Rodentia > Muridae > Pachyuromys > Pachyuromys duprasi. The sequence continues at coordinate 4,730 of JAQQSO010007369.1, read as the reverse complement.
ACAAAGATTTTTTGGCTGCATAGTTTATAAGTCTTGCCCAATGAATAACTTTGGCACTTGCTATCTGCCTACTTCAGCCAACTGCTCCATTTGATCATGTAATTATTCTAATTTATTTCACATCCTCACAAAGCCCCAAGAACAATGTTTGTTTCAATACAGCTCATTCAGACCCCTTTGTCCTCCCTTCCCACCATCATTACCATTATGATTCTAGTCATTGTTAATGGGACCAATACATATTTGCAAGATTTTTAAATCTCTTTTAGAGAGCACCAATTAAGCCAATGATTAAAATGTAAGAAGAGGTTAAGTGTTTGATTCCTGTTTCTTCAGCATAAACCATTTATTACAAGTATTATGTAATTATTTCTTGTGTTACTTTTTTTACCACATTTTCCTTGATTTGTTAAGATAAAAAATTTTTAATAGTGAAAACTCAAAAATAACATAACAGTTCCTATAATTTCAACTCTCAAGTTAGTAGTACAGGAATAATTCCTCCACATTTCTTTGGCCCATATATATCATTCTCCTGAATGATGATGGCCCATGGTGTTAAGTGATTATTACGCCTGCATTTCGTTTCTCATTTGAGCTCCAGTGAAGTGCTTTGTCTGCACTAACAGATGAGCTACAATCACAGCCCAGGTCACTTGAATTAAACCAAAGAACTACTGAATACTGAGATAAAAAAATTCTTCCTAGATATGGTAGCTGGGCATAGCTCAGCATCTTAAGCTAGACACATATTCTGAATACTTAAAGAAACATGTTCTCAGCATGCTTTCTTCTTGGCTGGGGTTCATTTCCCAGCCTCATAAGCACAGTGCTCTTTCCTCAGTGCAAAGACATTGCGAAAGCACACTATCTGCCCACACTTTCTCCTTAGATACACCGTGTCCCTTACACACGTTTAGACCATGGATGCATTCATGCTTCTAGCCAGAGGGAGAATACTGGACAGATCACAGCTTCTTTCTTCCCATTTCCAACTCCACACATGATGCCAGGGCGGACCAGAACAGATTCTCATGAATTTTTGTGAAGCACAGTAATGGGTACATTTCACAAGAAAAAGCCAAGCAGAAGAAGTGAAACCTGATTCATGTGATAAGTCAAAGATTTTGTGTTTGGCTTGGACCCAAGAAGGGTACAAGCCAGTGGACTATTGCACCTGGCTCCCTTTCAGCTCTATGATGGGTACGTTGGCAAAGAAGCAGCCAGAGATCTGCCTGCCCACAATGTGCCCTGCCATAATTACAACACAGTGGGCTTATCTTTACTCTGTGGAGCAGTGACAACATGAAATATGCTTGCAGAAGAAGATCCCTGAGATGAACAGTGTGCAGACCAGGGGTTTAGACATGGACAGGATGCACTCGCTGTTTTCCAGAATCTGAGCTGGGATGTGAAATTCAAGACACTTTCAATCTGGCTGATATCAAGAAGTGAATTTAAATGGTGTGGTAAAATATGATTTAGGATATTATGACAACTACTAAACAACCCAATTTTCTAAATGTGAAATATTTCAACATTTATATTCATAATTGAGATGGAAAAATATTTGTAACTTTTAAAACTTTAATTAAAATACAGCTACATTATTAACCCCTTCCATTTGTTCTTTCCAACTCCTTCTGTGATTCTCCCTATGCCCTCTCAAATTGATAGCCTATTTTCTTTTAATTATTTTTGCATAGACATGCATAAATATACAAATACAACTTGATGAGTCTGTTTAGTGTTTATATATATACATAATTATATATATACATATATTTGTATATACATACATACATAATCACTAGGTATTAGATAATCAATTATAGACTCATCCCTGGAAAACATTTATTGCTTCTCTCGCAGCAGTCACTAATTGCCTGTAGGTTTTTTCTAGGGATGAAGCCTTGTGAGAATTCCCTTTCCACATTAGCATGTCTCTTTGTGTTGCCATTGTTTGGGTCATGATTTGGCAGCCATATTATTGAGGTACAATTGATGTAGTAACTTCCCTGTCATTTGTAGGAGATCTATCAGATATCTGAGATGAATTGATAAAATGTGTCCTTACATGTTCAACTCTGATTTACAGATAGGTTCCATCCAGATTACCTATAGAAAGAAATCATATGGAGATGACTAGTTTAACTAGGCAGCCCAAACTTGGCAAGTCTGGATCCCACAGGTCAGGATAGCAAGGTGTAAACACAACCAGGGTTACCACTATAGTATTAAGGCAGAATTTTCTTTTTTCCTAAATCTCAGGAAGCATTTTATTCGAGAGAGCTTCAACCAATAAGAAGAGATCCATTAGCCTATACTGAGGATGACAGTAACATTTGCTTAAAGCCAATTGGTTGTAGATATTCACTATGCAGTGAAGTATATTTACAGAATCTGCTGGAGTGATGTATGACCGAAAACTAGTTATTATAGCCTTGGCAAGTTGACATGGGAACAATAATCACAAGTGATGATATGTACACTGTAAATACCTACCATTTTGCACCCTCACTACAGCTTTCATACACTAATTTCTACATATGATCCTTCTGTATGATGGCTTATTTTATACCTTTTTAAAAAAAGCTGTCTACATCTCTTTATTGTTAAAGATGCCAAAATTTATTTTTCTTTTTGTGTGTGTGTTTTTAAAATTTTTTATTAATTTTTATTTTTTAATATTAATCACAGGTTATTTACTTTGTATGCCAGCCATAACTCCCACCCTCATTTCCTCCCAATCCCACACTCCCTCCCTCATCTCCACCCATGCCCCTCCACAAGTCCACTGATAGGGGAGGTCCTCCTCCCCTTCCATCTGACCCTGGCTTATCAGGTATCTTCAGGACTGGCTGCAATGTCCTCCCCTGTGGCCTAGCAAGGCTGCTCCTCCCTTGGAGGTCAGGGGGATGTAAAGGAGACAGTCATTGTATTCATATCAGAAATAGTTCCTGCTCCCCTTACTAGTGTACTCACTTGGCTACTGAGCTACCATAGGCTACATCCAAGCAGAGGTTCTACGTTATATCCATACATGGTCCTTGGTTGGAGAAACAGTCTCATAGGAGATCCCTGTGCCCTGATAAATTTTGTCCTTGTGGAGCTCCTGTCCGCTTCTGGTCATACTAACTCCCCCTTTTATCATATGAGTCTCTGAACTCTACCAAAGTTATGTTATGAGTCTACCAAAGTTTGGTTATGAGTCTCAGCATCTGCTTTGATACACTGCTAGGCAGAGTCTTTCAGAGGCCCTCTGTGGTAGGCTCCTGTCCTGTTTCTTGTTTTCTCCTACTTCCCATATCCATCCCATTTGTCTTTCTAAGTGAAGATTGATCATCTTACCCCGGGTCCTCTTTCTTGTTTATCTCCTTTATGTGTACATATTTTAGTACATTTATCCTATCTTATAGGACTATATAAGTAAGTATATACCATGTGTGTCTTTCTGCTCCTGGGATACCTAACTCAGGATGATCTTTTATAGATCCTACCATTTGCCTGCAAATTTCAATATTACCTTGTTTTTAATTGCTGAGTAGTATTCCATTGTGTAAAAGTACCACAATTTCTGAATCCATTCCTCCATTGATGGACATTATTTCCAGGTTCTGGCTATTATGAATAAAGCTGCTACAAACATGGTTGAGCAAATGTCCTTGCTGTGTACTTGAACTTCTTTTGGATATATGCCTAGGAGTGGTATAGCTGGATCTTAAGGAAGCACTATTCCTAATTGTCTGAGAAAGTGCCAGATTGATTTCAAAAGTGGTTGTACAAGTTTACATTTCCACCAGAAATGGAGGAGCATTCCCCTTTCTCTACAACCTCTCCAGCATGTGTTGTCACTTGAGTTTTTAAACTTTGCCATTCTGAAAGGTGTAAGGTAAAATCTCAGAGTTGTTTTGATTTGTAACTCTCTGATGGCTAAGGACATTGAGCATCTGTGTAGGTGTTTCTCTGTCCTTCTGTATTCCTCTACAGAGAATTCTCTGTTTAGCTCCATACCCCATTTGTTAATTGGATTGCTTGATTTATTGCATTTTAATTTCTTTAGTTCTTCATATATTCTGGATATTAGCCCTCTGTCAGATATAGGATTGGTGAAAATCCTTTCCCAGTCTGTAGGCTGTTGTCTTGTTCTGATGGCAGTGTCTTTTGCTTTAAAGAAGCTTTTCAATTTCATAAGGTCCCAGTTATTGATTGTTGCTCTAAGAGCCTGTGCTGTTGGTGTTCTGTGCAGGAAGTTGTCTCCTGTGCCAATGAGTTCCAAGGTCTTCTCCACTTTTTCTTCTAACAAATTTAGTGTATCTGGTTTTATGTTGAGGTCTTTGATCCACCTGGACTTTAGTTTTGTGGAAGGTGAAAATATGGATCTATTTTCATTTTTCTGCATGTAGACATCCAGTTGGACCAGCACCATTTGTTGAAGATGCTGTCTTTTTTTCCATTGGATGGATTTGGCTTCTCTATCAAAAATCAAGTTTCCATAGATGTGTAGGTTTATTTCTGGGTCTTCTATTCGGTTCCATTGATCCACTATTCTGTTTCTATGCCAATACCATGCAGTTTTTATAACTATTGCTCTGCAGTACAGCTTGAGATCTGGGATGGAGATACCTCCAGATGATCTGTTGTTGTACAGGATCGTTTTGGAAATTCTGGGATTTTTGTTTCTCCATATAAAGTTGAGAATTTTTCTTTCAAGGCCTGTAAAGAATTGT
>JAQQSO010007368.1:0-10675 GCA_028658305.1 Pachyuromys duprasi | reverse complement strand
GGAAAGGATACTGAGTATTTAGTTTAGAGGGCAGATGTCAGGTAAGTTTTGTGACTAAAGTAGGGTAAGTTGGGCCTTTGTACAGAATGTTTTTTAATTTAAAATTTTCATTTGTTTATCCTGTGTGTGTTTGGTATGGGTATGTACACATGGCATGGTATGTGTGTGAGGGCCAGGGGACAGCTTGCAGGAAGTGGTTTTCTCTAGGGTTTGAATTCAGGTTTAGCAGCAAGCTCCTTTACCTACTGAGCCACCTTGCCAGCCACATGTACAATGTGTTGTGGTTGTTTTTGCCCCCATACACACCTCTTATCCCTCTCCACTCCTAATGACCTTCCTCGTCTCCATTTTTTCCCCCACTTTCATGTGTTTTCTTCCCTGTCTTGGACAGATAGCCACAGCTGCTGCGGGGTGCGTGGGATGAGTAGCCATTTGCGGAGTGCGTGGGATGAGTAGCCATGTCGCGGAGTGCATGGGATGAGTAGCCATTTGCGGAGTGCGTGGGATGAGTAGCCATGTCGCGGAGTGCGTGGGATGAGTAGCCATTTGCGGAGTGCGTGGGATGAGTAACCACGCTGCATCCAGAAGACAGCATTTCACAGCGCCACTCTCCATCTCCTGCCTCTACAGTCTTTCTGCACCCTCTTCCGTCATCACGGGCCATAGAGGGGTGATATAGAGGCACCATTTATGGCTGTAATGTATCTTCTTGTGAATGTTGTCTGTTTCTCTTGCCTGTACCTCCTCAGTCATAACTTAATCCATCCTGGCTGTTTTCCCTTCATGTTCCATGAGATCATGGCCCCCAAGTTTATCAAAGACGTCCTTGTAGTTAGCTGAATCAAACAGCTGCGTCTAAGGGCTTTACTGACAAGCCTTCCAGAATGCAGGCTGGACGCTGTTTCTCCCTCTGTTGGATACTTCCTCACCTGAGATCCCTGAATGGGGGCCTTTCTCTCCCTGTGTACAGTGCATATTTGTGTGTGGTATGTGCACACGTATGTGTGACCCCTGAGTGCGTGGTCTTCAGGTGTCCTTCTCTGTCACTATCTGCCTTATTGCTTTTAGATAGGCTCTCACATTAAGTATGGAGCTACCCTGATGCCAGCAAGCTCCAACAAACCTCCCATCTCTCATTCCTCATAGTGCTGGGGTCACAGGTGTGTGCACAGACAAGCTCAGCTTTTTATTCCAGTACAGGGGTTTGAACTTGAATCCTTATGCTTGTTCTTCAAGTACTCATACTCCCCAGCACTCATTACTCACTGATCTATCTTCTTAACCTAGCAGTTCCCAACCTGTATATTTCAACCTCCTCAGGGATCACAGATCAGATATCCTATATAGCAAATATTTATATTACAATTCATATCAGTAGAAAATCTACAGTTTCTAAGTAGCAAAAAATAATTTTATGATTGTGGGGTCACCCCAACATAAGGACATGTATTAAAGGTTCATAGCATTAGGAAGGTTGAGAACTACTGTCTGAACCCTTTTCTTCCTTTTCCATACACTGTTGCAATGTCATCTACAGCCACAACTTCAAAGAGATTGATGAGTTCCACATCTATTCTTCCAGCCTAAATGTCTTTGCTTCTGAATCTCAGACTTTTATATTTTTTGAGAAGTTTCAGTTCATGGTTTCATAAACAACTTTGTCTTAGCCTCCAATATTACAATCCAAGCGCAAACAGTTTACAACAGTAAGTGTTCTAAGGGGATGAAAAGCAAAAGAAAGGAAAGCCAGAAGAGAGTGAGTTAATGTCAGGTTACTGAGCATGTGGGATTCATCTAGGAGATGTTCTGAGAGACTGGGTGGTACATGTCTTAGAATGAGGAAGAGACAAAAAAGCTAGAGTGCATATAGATCAGTTCTGATACCACAATGTTGATTGGCATTCTTGGGGTTACTGTTGTTCAATTCCATACATAGAGCCAGGTTCACTCTAGAGGCTAGAGAGTGACTTTGGTCAGAGAGATGGGGAAGGTACTGTTCATGTGGACAATCTGTGGGTAATTTTAATAGCTGGTCAAACGGGATATATGTGAGTGAATCACATAGCATCCACCATATCCCTCAGAAAACACAGATACTTACATTATGATTCACAACTGTAGCAAAATTACAGTTATGAAAAAGCACTGAAAAGAAATGTATGGTTTGGGCTCACCACCTTGACTTCCCTTCAGCAGTGGACAAGACCCTGGAATTATGGGCTACAATAAATCCTTTCTCCCATAAGTTGCCGTTTTGCTGGAGTATTTTATCACAGCATCTATGACATCACAGCCTTTACTGATCAATGATTTGATAAAATCAAAATGTAATGCCTTTATTGAGGAGGGTAGAAACCTAGGAAGCAGAAGCGGGTTGGAGGAGATAAGCGGCTGCTATCATGCCTTTAAAGAGCCCTCCGTGCTTCTGGAATCCTATAACATGAGCAGCTTCCTCTATTAAAAGAAATAAGTATTCAAATTTGTCTGGCTGTTGACTTTTCCTAAAATGCCTAAAATCTGAGAGCTCAAAGCACTTCTAATGTTTGAAGACTACATAGCAGAAAAGGGCCTCTTTCAAAGTCAACATGAATCTGTCAGTCAAAAAAGCCCACTCCAGGGAGGAAATATGGTATCAATAGACCTTCCTCCCACCTACTGCTTCAGGCATTTATCACGGCTCTGAAGAGTGTCCAAGAAGATATAATTCCCAGAATATCAAACCAGTGATCTTTCCAGAGCCCTTTTCTTAACCCAGTACAGTCACTCTATTCATCTTGCTGGTAATGATTTTTTTTCCCTTACCTCAAAGCACTCAATTCATTTTCTAGCACTGACATGTAATCCAGAAATAATAGAGAGTGGTATAATATAACTCATAACCCAAAAGGGAAAGTGCCAACACCCAGAAAGAAAAGCTTGGAATTAAGTAGTCCTCAAAATAGTTCTCAGCAAAGTAGGGGACATGAAAAGGGCTATTGAGTTTTAGAGGAACTTTCTTCTCTTTATTATGACTTTGCTCCCCCACGGGAAGAGTGGAGCCTGAGCACACCCCTCTAGCACAGTCCCTGTAAGTACAGGCTGGCATTTGCCTCTGAAAGTTGCTCTCAGTTATACTTTCTGGAGAAAACGAAACCTATTTAGAAATGTGAAGAGTTGAATTGATTTCTTGTGTGTGTGGCAGTGAGATTGGCATGTGTGTGTGTGTAAGCCAAAGGGTGATGTTGGCTGTCTGCCTTGATTTCCCTCTACCTGACTTTCATTATTGTTTTGTGATAACTTATTTTATTTATTTGTGTGTGGGAGTATGGAAGGGCATGCATGCCGTGATACGCTAGTTGAAGTCAAAAGACAACTTTCAGGGGTCATTTCCCTCTTTCCACCATGTGGACCACAGGGATTAAACTCATGTCATCAGGTTTGGCAGTAAGTACCTTTACCCACTTACTGAGCCATTTCACTAATGTAAACTGTCTGATTCTTGCGTGCCGTTCCTATGTGGTTTAGAACTCAGAACCACAGGATCATGTAGTAACAATGGCCCACTGTCATGATTCAGACACTGTGTGGGAGCACCCTAAAGTTTCCCATGCTTAAAGTGTTGTCTCTGGCATTATAGGAAGGGGCAGTGGAAACTTCAGAAGGTAGAATGTACTGGAAAGTCTGCAGGCCATTAGTGGAACTGTCTTCAGAAGAGATTCACATCACTCTAGCTGGCCTCTTATGCTTTTGTAAGAGTGAACTATTATCAAGCACACCTGACCCCCAACAGCTAACACCTCTGGTTTTCTGATTTGCAGTGTGATCTCTTTCTTAGGCTTGTGCTTCTACTGTGAGGCTGTCATAACCTTGTTATAAGCTGAATCAATGGTTTTGCCCGATGCTGGACTTAAACTTTATTTATTTATTTAGGCAATGTATTTTTATTACCCTTTTGATTTAAAAAAGTATAGGCCAATTAAGATGCTTAATTAAAATCACTCCATGATACTTTCTCATTGCTAGGACCAATGAAAGGATGATGCACACAGCTTTTATGTGAAAGAGATTTATTGGATGGAGATGAAGAGAAGGAGAGAGCGAGACATGATAGGGGGAAGGGAGAGGATGCTCCAACAGAGAAAGGGGAGAGACAGGAGAGTAAGAGGGCAAGAGAGCAACAAAGTGACCGGTTGGTCCTTTTATGAAGCAACTTAACCATGCAGGCCAGGTGTGGCTACCTGGTGGATGACACATGATGACGTCATAGTTACAAGCAACCCAGAAGCAGGCTGCCTAAATACTAACACCCATTTTAAAAGAACGTACTAATGTATTAAAAAAACTCTATTTATTCTTCCAGATTCAACCACTGGAAGTTATCTGAAGTGTCTCCAGAAGCTTCTTCAGTCATTTCATGCAAATACATATCTGCACATGCATATACCAGACAGACGTTTTTAATTAAAATCACATTTGGAAATGCATACCAGGTGAAATTTCTCATTACTAACTTATTGATACATCAAATTTACATTTTCCTATCAGTTTGTACAGAGGTGAGTATTCTTTTTGTTTTATTTGGAACATATTTTCCTCATATTTAGCATGTTTCGGATATTTTGTTGTTGTACTATAAGATGGACAAATATATTCCTAAACCCTACTGGCTAGGACCACAAATGTCATTCAGATATTGGGGATTTGGTTGAGTGGCACATGCTGTGCCTGGATTGACACAGCAGAAGCTTAGGCACATTCCTGGACTTGAGAGATGCCTCAGTGGGTAAAGTGTTTCCCACACAAACATGATGATCTGAGTTTATATCCCCAACACTCAGGTAAAAGTCTGGGTTCATAGGCCTGCCCAAACTCCCAGTGTTGGAGAGTGGAGACAGGAGGATCCTTGGGACTCACTGACCAGGGAGGCTGCCAATTGGCAAGTTTCAGGTTCAGTAAGAGAACTTATCTAAAAACTATATAAGATGTAGCAAAAAAGGTAATGTTGGTAGATCTCAGTAAAGAAATAAGGTATAGGGGGCCTAAGTCCAGTCCACGCATGGTCCAAGGTTGTTGCTTCAGTCTCTGTAAGCCCCCTTGGGCCCAGATTTTTGGCTCTGTCGGTCTTGTGGTGGAGCTTCCCTACCCATCCTTCTGTCCTTCCTCCCACCCTTCTACAAGGCTCCCTGCACTATGTCTGGCTGGGAGTCTCAGCATCAGTTTCCATCCATTGCTGGGTGGAGTCTCTCAGAGGACAGCCATGCTGGGCTCTGTCTGAAAACAGAGCAGAGTGCCGTTAGTAGAGTCAAGGGTTGGCTCTCTCCCATGCTGTGGGTCTCAGGTTGAGCCAGGCATTGGTTGGACATTCCTTCAATCTCTGTTCTATCTCTACACATATGTACCTGGTCTTCCATATGTGTTCCCAAGTAAGGGGAGTGGGAGCTTTCTTTGACAAGGACTCTGTTGCATGCTTTTCTGTCACTTTCTCCTAGGGGGACTGTCTTGCCAGGTAACCATGAAAGCAGATGCACTCAGTCCTGATGTGACTTGATGTGCTGGGACAGTTAGGTTGGGGGGAGGTCTCCCCTTTTCTGAGGGATAGGGGAGGGGGACATGGGAACAGAGAGGGAGGGTGGGATGAGGGGTGGGGAGGGGGCTACGACTGAGCTGTAAAGGGAATAAGCACATTAATTTAAAAAGGAATAATGTACACAGAACTGGTGAGGTGCCCAGCTGGTGGAGACGCTGCTGTCAAGCCTGCTGATGTGTACTTGATTCGCCAGGACACACATGACGGAAGAAGAGAGCCAACTTCTAAAAGTTGTCCACTGACTTCCACATGTATCCTGTGCCATGCCTGTGGGCTTTCCTGTGCTCACACAAAGGCACACACACGCACATACACACACACACACACACACACAGTTTTTGTTGTTATCTCCCTCCCTCCTGCCCCCCTCCCTGTCTGTGTCTGTGTTGGAGGGCAGGGGATATACCATGTGTAAGATGTGTAACACGAGTTACTAAACTTCATATAGAGTTTAGTATAGACACGGAATAGAATTAGCTTGACATTCATGATGAAGAGAGAGCTAACCTGCTGAGGAAATGGGGTTCCACTAACGCTGAGCAGTTGGAAGAGGAGAAGCATTATTAGTGACATCTTAGGAAAATTACCAGCTGACCTTGTGTCGGTGGGATTGATGACATGAGCAACAGGCATGTGTTTGACTTACAAAGCTGTAAAATACATTTGGCCCATGGTAAAACAGGAACACAGACACAGAGCCACATACAGACATGCACACAAAAATAATCACACACACACAAGATACATACAGACATACATATAGAAACACACACACACAGATACACACGCCGACACAGATATAGGCACATAGACACACATAGTGACACACAGATAAATACAGGCACAAACTTATAGAAAGAAATCTAAGACATGTAGATAAGTGAGCATGGATGCAGGCAGAAAGAGATGCATTTCCCTTTAACAGATTTATAAGCTACACAACAGTGTCACTTTTGGTCATATGCCTTTTTTGATGTGTGACACCTAGGAGCCACTAGCTCAGTATGAGAGAGGGAAAGTCTGGTGTTACAGCTTTAGTTGTAGCTATGTCCTTGCCATGAATCTTGGAGAAAAGGTGTTTGTAATTATTTCTTTCTGGTGCCTGGTCTGTTACCAATCCTGAGCCATTGCTTGAAGGGGTTCTCAGGAGGAATGCTGGGGTAGCTACACAGGTGACTTCCATTGAAAGGGACTTTATTTCTTAAAGTTTCTCTGCTACTACTTGTTCCTTATCTTTACACCTCCCTACCCTGGACCTGTGTGTGTGCATGTGTAAAAGCCAGAGGAAAATCTCAAGCACATCAGATGCCATCCACTTTTGTTTTTGTTTTTTTTAAGAATGCTCTCTCCCTTCTGTGGAGCTCACCAAGGCGGCTGACTGGCTGGGGAGGTCCAGAGATCTGCCTTTCTGGAAATATGCACCACCAGCATGCTTGGCTATTTTTAGTTTTAATTTTTTCTAGACACTATCTCCTTAGTACATGGTTCTGGCTAGCCTGGAACTCAAAGAGCTCTGTCTGCCTCCACCTCTGAAATGCTGTCATTAAACAGTGCAGCAACAGCGCACCCAAGCATTGGGACCTATTTTTAGACAATTGTTTGTTTCTCCTGAGGTGTTTCAAACTCAAAATATTCTGCCTGCATCACCAAAGGAAGCATGTGGTATTCATAGATGTCTTTGAACGGATATAATGGATGTAATTTCTTTTGGAGACAAAGTCTCTCTACATAGAATGTTATCTCTTTGTAGTTAGGACTGAATGCAGGGGTCCCCCCGAGATTGATCCCAGTAGGAGGAAAAAGAGAGATGAGAAGAGTTGAGAGGCAGATTTGCATTTAGGTATAAATTAAAATTTTATGAAATGATGTTTTTGAAAGAGCCATGATTGAACATCTAGAAAATCTTTTAGCCAGAGAAGCACCCAGAGTTTTGAAAGCTTCCCTTTTAAATGAATACTTGCTGTCAATACTTTAAATGTCAGCTCCAAGAGAGGGATGTAGCTCAGCTGGTTGAGTGCTAACCCGTATGAAGCACTGTGTTCTAGTCTGGAACCATATAAACTAGGCATGGTGGTGCCAGGAGGTAAAGGCGGGAGGGATCAGAAGTTCAAGATTACCCTCAACCACACAGCAGTCAGCCTGTGCCTTAATGGACACTGTCTCAATAAAGAAACAGCCCAAAAAGCACAACAAACAAAACCTTAGACTTACCTGAAACTTTATTGTAATAATCCCTTTGGAATTTTACACGAACTATGTTTTAATGAACTATAACGCAATTTTAAAATGAAGATTGCATTTGTCCCATAAACATGTCAGTGATGTTAACTTTTTGAGGTTCATTGATGTTTACATTATGTGTGTGGGTGCTTTGCCTGAATGTGTTTATCATGGAGAGGTGGAAGTGAAGAAGAATAAAAGTCAAAGCCTGCCTTGCATGAGGTCAAGGGCTAAAAACCCACTTGATCTGAAGAGAGGCAGAGGGTGGGGAGAGACACACAGAGAAAGAGACAGACAGAAAGACAGAGAATCAGAGACTAGCAAGGGGTTCTTGAACAGAAAGGTCCAAGATGCGAAAGAAGAGAGAAATGAGCGTAGCAATTCTTGGTGCTGAGTCGTTCTGAGGGGACATGTGCCTCCAGTGTCCTTCCTCCTCCTTGAAGGGATGGCAGCAGAGATGCCTGAAGGGCTCTGTGCGCAGCAGATGGTAATCTAGGCATGATTGCCTGGGACTAGGAGTGTGAGCAGGAAGACAGGATGACCAGAGAGGAGCTGTGAAGCCCAGTGTTTCCAAGCCCAGTGTGTGGAGAGCAGCTGGCCTTGTGAGGCCAACAGACTAGCTTTCTCTCGACACCACCCCTTATGACATTTTGCTTATTTGCACATGTGTACACTTGTACATATGCATGTTTATATGTATGTGCAAGAGGTTTGAGGACAACTTTAAGGAGTGAATTCTCCCCTTCAACCTTGTGAATCCTAGGGATTGAACTCAGGTCATCGAGCTTAATGGCAAACACCTTTTATAGTTGTCTAAGAAAGCTGCCACATAGGCGTGAACCAGGCAGCACTCACTAACATTGTGGGGGCTATATACGAAGGTGAAATACATGCTCTATCAGACAGTGGCAAGTGCCAGTGAGCAAGAAAATAAGTCAAGGTGTCGGACCTACGAGGCAGAATCCCCATTCATCAGCAAATTCGAACTTGATGCACAAGCAAGAGGTGTTTATTCAGATACCAGAGCGCTCTGGGACCCTGCTACCTGCTCCTGTTGAAGGAACAGTGCGGAGTGCCCAGCAATGAAATTACAGAGTTTATAAAGGCAAAACCCACAAAACAGGAGGGGGTCTAGGGGTAAAAGACTTTTCTCACAGGGCAGTTTATGATTGTTTATCATCAGGAAACAGGAGGGAGTCTAGGGGAAAAAGACCTTTCTCACAATCAAGCTATTGATTGTCACCAGGTGCAGCCAGGAGGGAACGGTTAGAAATTGTTTAGGTTTTCTTATCTATAACTACAGAAGGGTGTCTCTTAGAAATACTTTGTATCAGATCGGGGTCCAATAATAATTATAGCTCACAAGCTTTAGTTCCCATGGTTGGTTCCCATGGTTGGTTCCCATGGTTAGTTCCTTTTGTTAGGGCCAAGTTAAAAATTTTCCATCCTTACAAAAATATAAGCTATAAGGCAACTAAGAGAAACATAGGTTACAAAGTTAGTCTGATTCTTTCATTTCCCCCTTCTCCTTGTAACTGTTTCAATCATGAAGCAGCTGTAGAGTGAGGATTTTACCTCAAGAAAAATTATTATTATTATTATTATTATTATTATTATTATTATTATTATTATTATTATTATTATTTTGACTCAACATGCCAGCCTATAGAATGGGACAATGGGCCGAAGATCTGTCTTCTGGAATTTCTTCAATGCTGACATTTGGACCGTTGATATCTCAGTTTGAAGAAGACTGAAATGTTACAAAGTTAGTCTGATTCTTTCAAAGGGAGGGAAGGAGAGTTTGGGTGTGACAGCAGCTGTGGCCAAAGGCAGGCAAAGGTGACTCTGCTGGAAAGGTGGGGTCAGGAGATTGAGCCCTGGAGGTCACTGGGAGAAAAGCTGGCCTTGCAGTACCCCCAGGGACAGGCTTGCCAGTGGTGGGCCTATGTGGTGTGTTGGACAAAGGCTCCTCTTGGGTGGCAATGGCAAAGGAGAGGCTGATGGCTGGGTTCCAGAAGGAATGACTGAGGGGAGAGCAGGAGTGACATCTGAGGTACATTAAAAAAATATGTTATCTGATCAGGGAGGTGGTAGTGTACTCCTTTAATCCTAGCCCTCAGGAGGTAGAGGCAGGCAGATCTCAGTGAGTTCGAGGCCAGCCTGGTTTACAGAGTGAGTTCCAGGACAGCCAGTGCTACACAGAGAAACTCTGTCTCAAGAAAAGGAAAAAATCAACACACATACACAGACATACAGGCATATATATTTCCATATTCTGTGTCATATATAAAATTTGTTCCGGAGATCCAAGATGGCTGCCACGAGAGAACACTGTGTCTGAGGAGTAGGAGAGCAGAAACATCACAGCGACCAGGAGACTGAACTCTGGGACCTAAAACGCCAGCATTGTGAGTGCCAGGTGAGCAGAACTCCTACAGTGAGAAAATCAAGTGGGAAAACTCTAGGGACACCTAGTTATTACCTGGAAAAATGTCCCGGTGACCAGCAGCACACAGCTCTGATCTGAACGAGCAGCCGCACTGGGTGCCCGCACCCGCCATTATAGACTGGATCGCACAGTCTCGCGGGCAGTCTCGGGAAGAGCCGGTTGCCATTTTCACTGAACTGCTCCCTGCGAGCGCACACTGCACCCGGGTTCTGCTTCAACCCGTGGGTGTGCTGCAGGCTCAGACCAATCACCAGAACCACCCCAGACTGAGTGGATTGGGGGACCATTTTGACCAGTCCGAACACTGCAGGGGCCTGCGACGAACACTTCCGCCAGCAAAATCTCAGTCAGTGTGTGAGTCCGCCAGCGGGTCTGGGAGGAACCCGGGTTCTGCCTCAACCCACGACTGAGAGGATCCTGGGACCATCTTGACCAGA